>JAUCMS010000012.1:9939363-9950199 GCA_032357445.1 Enteromius radiatus | reverse complement strand
ATATATATATATATATATATATATATATATTCAAATGTATATCGAAATATCGGAAATGTGTTTAAAAATCATATTACTGTTACTGAAAAAAATTATATCGCGATATATATTGATATTGAATTATTGTCCAGCCCTATGTTCTAATAAGAAAGGGTATATACAAAAGAGAAAGAGAGGAAGATGCCAAATTTGTTGTCATTCCCTCAGCCGCTGCATTAGTTTTCTGTAATTTAACACGTTCTTTCAAGCTTTGATACCGGCCTTCATTAATAAAAGGCTACTAAGATGCCATTAAAATCATATATCATAAAAATATATCATTTTTGTGTTGTTTTATTTGGAGATTCATTGTGACATTATTACAATATAAATGTGTTATATTAATACGCAATTAATTCTAGAAAAATGTTTTTTAACAATTCCCCCCCAAATAACAGTACTAATGAAAATATATTTAAAATGTTAATAACTGTGGAAATGCAATGCAAAAACTGTGATCGACATGACATATAATTGACTTTAAATGTAGACAAAATAATTTAAATGCCGGTCATTTATAAGTCATTTGCTAAAACAAGAAAATAATTATGAGCGTACTGGCATTGCCCAGTAATGGAATGGTTATAATTATATAAAAAATATAATTGATGCATCCCTAACAGAGTTGTTCCAATAGACAAAATATTACATCACATTACATGTAAAAAATCAGCATAAACTTGAGGTAGGCAATATGACCAAAATCTTATGAGTAATTTTATTTCACGGTAATCATATATAATCACAATATAGTTATTTTATTTTAGTTATTCCAAAATAAAAAAAAAATTAAAAAAACGCATTTAAAGCTGTTCAATGCATATAACTAATCCAAAATTAAGATTTAATGCTATTCACGGTAGGAAATTTATGAAATATTTTCATGGAACGTGATCTTAATATCCTAATATTTTTTGGCACAAAAGAAAAAAACATTGATTTTGATCTATGCAATGTATTTTTGACTACTGTTACAAATATACCTGTGCTACTTAAGACTCCAGGGTCACATGTAGATAATCAATTTCACATGAAGAGTGCCATTTTTACTCCAAAAATAACCATGAATACAAATGTAATATTGATTTTTTTTTTACAACAGTTCAATAAGTAAGAATTTAATTAAGAGACTTACGTTTTAGACACTGTATTTTTCCTGCACAGAAATAATTCTGAACACAGCCACAATGCCTTTCTTGCATCTCTGAGCAACATGACAGTGATGAATCAAATGATTCAGTTCGATCACAATGACTCACTTATTAATAGTGACTTGCCACCACCTACTGGCAGTTTTAATTTCACATTTAAAGTATCTATTAAACATTTTATCGTTAATATCAAAACAGTATTTATGCATCTGCAGTTGTAAGTTAAATGCATTTATATCCAAAATTTTGCTTAACATCTGCCACAGAAGGTACATGAGATCACCTCAAAATACCCACAAATCATATTTTCTCAAAGCAAAAGGCACCTGCTGGGGAAAAACCTACTCCCAATGATCCAGCAGAACTACAAGGGCTTTAAGTGAATCTGACAATGGCCATGACACCTGCATACGTTTCATCTCAAATTCCCTTTGAGAGAAGTGTAAAGGTGAAGAGAGGTGAGAATGTGATGAAACACATTCATTTTTGCCTTGCAGCACTGAGAGTTCCCTCTAAGATGCCCTGAGCTGGACTGAAACAGACATTTCACCAGAAAAATCAAAAAATAACCACTCATTTCAGTTCTCAGCAGTGCTGAGGAGACATGTGAAGGATCAGGACAGAGGTTCACAAAGATCAGCATATAAACGTTTCACACCAGAAATTGAAATTGACTTAAGTTTACTCTGAGGACTATGTGAAAAAAAAAGGAAATGAAGATTTGACGGAAAATGACTCGACACTATTTATATCTAATCGCTGCCAAGCAGGAGTCCAGTTAAAATGACTGTAATCTTCTCCGTCTAATGCAGTGAATATAAGACAGGGTGCATTATTGCTTATGAAACCACAACGGGTTGCTTGTCCATGTGCTATTGGCCAATTAAACATCTCATAAACAACTTCACAATGGTGACAAAAACTCCATCAGACCTGAACAAATGCCACTGATCGTGAAATATCGGCATCTAAAGTGCTTACCGTGCTGCAGAGAGACACCTGAAAAATATTGCCGTCACTGCCTCCGCAGAATAGGAAATACTCGCAGGGGTCAAAGGTCACTGACATGATCCCGACGTCGAAGAGGATGGACAGGAGCATCTCCCCAGAGGAAACTTCCCAGACCTGTGACATGAGAAGAGAGAAACACAGCTGGTCAATAAAAACTAAAAATGCCCAAAATGATTTTTTTTTTTTTTTTTGTCTTTTAATAATCTAGTTGGAAACACGTCAAGCTCTTAGTAAGTTTCATATGTCTTTACATGATTTCATATGTTCATTTCATATGTTTGACCTTTAGATGATACAACAAAATTTAGATTAAATGGTTTTAAAGCACTTAAACGTGTTCAAGTAATTAAATATTCTCCCCATAATAATAATACACTAAATAAATGTATAAATCATAATTTTTTTTAGCTCTTTTATTTCATTAGGTCTCTCAATGATTCAATTGATTTATACGTTCATCATAGACAGAGTTTCTGCAGGGCTTTATGAAGATTTATTTTAAACATTTTTAAAAAGGAAAATTTTAAGTATAAATTAAAGGGTACCTAATACGTCAATATGTCCTATATTAGCAAAGTTCAATGTTTAAAAATACAATTTCCTACAGATCAATTATTTCTTTTATTAATCCCCCCCAACCCATTAAAAAAAAAAACACTGATTAGGAAGTCAAATATTGGATTTTATTCAATTTTTTTCTGAAAATAGCACCAGAAATTCTACATCTTCTACACTGAACACATCATTCTGTACTTGCATTGTCGTATTAAATACACCGATCCAAAACAGAGAATCATCATTTAAGCAAAAATCTGTCTTGATGTTTCTGACCAAAAAGACATTAGATGAGGGGTTTTCGGGGGCTTTCCCTGTGTAAAACGTATCAAAATTAAGTGTGTTCTGAGATTTAAATAAGAACGAATATCTGCTAATGGGCCCAGAAAACCCTAATTCCCATTTGCCCTTGTTTTGAGCTGAAATTTATTTCATTTTATTGAATTTCACAGAAAGCAAGCCATACCTTCATATCATCAATTTACATAATAACAGCATCTCTATTTAAAGATGTTTAGACATTAGCATTGGGAAACAAAACATAGAGCATGCTATATTTAAAGCCTTGAGTTAATTGCTAATGAATTTAGCACTTTGTGTTATGATTTAAGACCATTTCAGGCCTTCATTTGCAAAAACACGAATTAAGATTTTTTTTGAGACCTGCAGAAATCCTGTGTAGAGTTGGAGAATTCAAGAATTTTTTTTATAAACTAATGTGTGGAGCAAAAAAAAATAATAATCATTAGTTTCTTTGACGTGTGCATTGATTAAACTAGAAATGAATAATGACACAACGAGAGGCAGACAAAGGAAAGAACGAAGAGACGGATAAGAGCGAATACAAAAAGACAAAGACATCTCAGTAATCGTTACTCTGTCTAGGTCAGGACTGTGCTTCCCTCAGGATGATAAAATCCACAAAGACTGCCTTCTCTCCAGCATCTACACACTCCTGTTCCAACTTCCAGCTTAATGGTAGCACTTTGGCCAAAAAGTCTGATGGTGTCTCTCATTGGTTCAGGGGTAATGCAGTGTTATCATCTCAGAGAAAGTGCTGAAGTGGACATTAGACAGCTCAGAAGCTCAGCTTTGGAAAGCTCTAGTTCTCTGCAGTGAGTTTGCTGAGCCAACAACACAAACTTTCAGTCCAAGTGAAAGGTCTATTCTTGCAGAGCTTGTAAGGAGAGAACAACCATTATTCTCTAATTTACAGCTACTTTTTATAAGATTTTCAATCAATGGAAATATAAAGTGGAAGTTTTTTTTTTTTACTTGGTGAGCAAGAACATACTGTATGTGAGCTTGTGAAGCGAGAATTAAACGAGGCGCTCCAGCGCCCATCCCTGCACAAGTCCAGCGTGATTGATGCCCCATCATAAAGAAGACAAACTGGCCGTAAAATAATTTTGGCTGAAAAGGATCAATGCCCATGACCCAGTCATAAAATGTCAAGAGTGAAAGGAAACTGCCCATTATCACACAGCCACTTTCACTGAATTAGAAAAGATGTGCAGGACAGAAACCAGATCATTTTAATCATTTCATAATTTATGCACATTTTAGGAAAACATTGAGATATCTAGAGTGGCTGATATTCTGATACTAAAAAAAAAAAATAATAATAATAATAATACAAATAAAAAAATAGTATAAATTATCATAATAATAATATAATCATAATAGAATATAATATATAAGTTCACTACAAATACATAAATTGATACTTACATATTTACATTATAATAATTCTAAATGCATTAATTATAATTTATATACAGTAAATGATCATTTAAATCAATGTTAATTTTACATATTTACTCAAAACTAAAGCTGAAACCCTTTATTTTTGTTAATTTAAGTAGAAACAAAATAAAAATAAAATATTAATATTATATGACAAACTTAACAGTTTGTTTCTTCTCTTGAACACAAAATATATACACTAAAGACCAAACAGCTGGTGATAGCCATAGCATGGAAGTCAATGGCTACCGTCAGCTGTTGGTTTACCAACATTCTTCAAAATAGCTTCTTTTGACTCTAACAGAAAGAAAGAAAAAATTACCTTTAATATTTTCTAAATGATCAAAAATCAACCAATAAAAAACACCCTGGCAATATATCAGTCATAAGGAAAATAACCCTCTTAAGAATCCACAGGCATAACGCTTCCTTTTAAACATGTAGGCCTAGAGCAAAGGTCAT
Source organism: Enteromius radiatus (assembly GCA_032357445.1). Lineage (NCBI taxonomy): Eukaryota > Metazoa > Chordata > Actinopteri > Cypriniformes > Cyprinidae > Enteromius > Enteromius radiatus. The sequence continues at coordinate 9,945,235 of JAUCMS010000012.1, read as the reverse complement.
GTGATGTTCAACAAAATTAATTTACCATTTCATTAATCAGACTGTCCAATGCATTGGTCAAAGGTCAGGCGGTGCATTTTGTGTGGGCTGAACTCTGGTCTAGTTTGTCAATCCATGCAGCCGTCAGACGTTTTTAACCATCATTAAACACCCAGCAGCGATTGGTCTGTCAGTTTGACACAGAGACCTCTCCATCCCTCTTGCGCTAACAAGCCCATGTCTTTGTGCGACATGACCTCCCAGTATCCCCTCACGACAATGACAGACGAAATAATTCAGCTACGATGACTGACAGGCGGTAATCCACTGTAGCCGATGCTATTGAGCTCCGATGACTAATGAACAACAGTGTGACGGGTTAAACATCAGAATGATCAACTTGATTGATGGCAATCTGATGGCGACCACTTTGTCTAAAGGGGACAGAGCACAAATGGGAGGGAGTGACTGGAGCCAACAAATATCAGAAGAAAAAAACAAAAAAAAACTTTAGTTTAATGGTAGCTTGAGATGAAGTTTTATAGTACATGTTCAGCTTTTTGATAAGAGCCTGTGCTTCTCCACCACTGAAAATCACCACTTTCCAACGGCTTAAAAGGAGTTTAATTAAAAAGTGACACCCATAAACAAACAAAAAACCCATTTACTGGTTGACACATTCAAAAACTGGCCTTTAAATTCTGTCAAGACAGCATTCTCAATGCCATTTTTCCTAAATTATTCACATAGCTTATGCATTTCACATAGCTTTAGGCTATGCTATGTTAGGTTATGTGTATTCTATATATATATATATATATATATATATGCGCATACAATATACTGCATGACTCAACCCACTATCCATTATAATGAAGACAAGCTCCATACAAGGCCAGCAGAAATCAGTTTTCTGACCTCATATGAACCTGTATGAAATTCATAAACCGACTCAGTTCAAACGGAGAAGGAAGCCAGGGCAGGATTCACACATTTGACTAGAAAGCAAAACAACTTTGACATTGGACCTGATCAACAAGCTTCACCCCATCTCTTTCTCTCAGTAGATAGATACAGTGTGTAGTGATTTTCTGGCCGTTGTACAAAATCCACAATAAAGGGCTGTATTTTGGTTGCTGCAGAAGGAGACATGGAAATAGCAGTTTTGACAAATCCACTGGTTTATTTTCATTTTTCAAATTTGGTTTTTAATGTACCTCTGCAACAGAGGTTTTTTTTTTTTTTTTTTTTTTTTTTGCTTTATCATGTTGGAAATATGCTCTACACCAAATCTAACACTAAACCTACCAGATTGTTTTACACTATTGCAAAACTGATTTAAAAAGGCATTTGTTGATGCAACCGTGTCTTTTAAACTTTTTTTGTCAAACTGTAGTTACACATGATTCGAATCTGAGCTCCTCACCATCTCAAACCTATCGTCAATGAAAACCCATAGATATGAAGCTGGATATGTGTCATGTTAACATTCAAAAGCACCAGCTTCAACTTTCCCAGCCTAGTAATACTGTTTTGAAGTCATAACATGGTTTTCTTCAAGTAACGAAAATTATTAATCGAAACTCTGTAAAATAGTGTGAAAAGGAATAAAAGGTGTCAGAGTTTTACTGCCTCTAGTGTTCATTTCTTTTGGAAACTGTAGTAATATGTACTTATTGGTACACATTTCGTATCTCGCCAAAAATGCACATAGGTACGTTTATCCCAGGAGACCAGGTAGAAAACAATGTCATTCTGCCCGAGATCACTGATTTCAGAGTAGAATTACAGAGTAGAATGTTTCCTAAATATCTACAAACATGTTATTTTTTGGCTTTAGAAGAGTCAAACACTTACATGCAGCACCTTTAAACCAACATTTTTCATTTCAGCTTTATATATTTATTTATTTTTGTTAATGATAAAAACTTGATGGACAGATTGGCTCACTAACAGCTAAGTGTACAAAGACTAATGAAAGCCAAGTTGGTAACAAGACCACTTCAAGTGCACATGAATCTATCCCAAAATCAAATGAAGGACTATTGCATTTGAAAGCTTTCCAAAGAGATTTTGGCTGTACTTCAATCTAATTTAACAGGGATCTTCAGTACTCTTTGGTAGAGCTAACAGAAAGGTTTCCCTGTCATTCACGGGCCAGTAAAGTGGCGGATGGGAAGTACTGAATGCAAATGACAAAGTTAAAGTCCTCTCAGCACCTTGCTGCCATCGAAATGCGCATCAGCACTCATTGAGCCGTTTCAGACTCATCTATTCTCACACTATTGCACAACACAGTTTTAGAACAATGTATGGTTCGGTACAAAATTATGTCCGTTTCTATTGTGAATGGTACAAAATTGCATACCGTACCACTTTTTTGGTACCCTTCCGTAAGGGTAAATAGCACAGTAAAGGGCACCAAAAGGGTGGAGCTATACTCACTGCAGAGCCTTGATTGGTCGGCTAGAATAGTCACTTTTGCATGATACATGGGGATCCCCTTCACTCGTTCCGATCTGCTGTCCGTGAGTTTATCTACATTGGCTTATTTAATTCAGAGCGCACAAACACCAAAAATAAGTTATATTTATCAGTTTATGTTTTCACACAGACGGTCGTTTCTCAATATGCGTTCTTTTCTGCTCTTGTGGACTTATTATTTTCCAAAACCCTGCTAGTGTTATATATATTATTATTTTCTGAGCCAAAAATAAATATTATACATTTTTCCTTGATTTACTAAATTTGCAAACTAAAATGATATTCAGTGTAACAATCTTATCAGACATATTTGCAACAAAAATCAGTTTATGACACATTAAAAAGATGAATTACTATAACCCTATTTACTAATTAGTTGTAATTTTACATTTTTTACATTTGTCTCTATCCAAGGATTAGTTAACTTATTTAAAACATAATAAAACTTAATATGCTTACTTATTCTTTTATATATTTTAATATGTACAAGTCAAAATGAGCATGTTGTTACACTGAATGACAGTGACCAAATTTTAATATTTTATTCTCCAAAAACAGTTGAAACCTTAAAAGTAGGCACTTTACTTACATTTAATGTGCTTTCTATGGACGCAAAATCACTTTTGTATATTTTTTGTGATGTGGCCATCTTAACATCTTTGGCCCACATACATATTATAATTCTGTCTTTTTTAAATATAGAACATTAAAACAAGAAAGATGAAATTAAGTAATTTTTTTTTACCTGAACTGACTTGCTGACAATAAAATTTGGATAAATATTGCTTTTTATGCAAATTAGTTTTCTCAATCCAATTTAAAGCATCCTTGCTAAACAAAAATCAATTTCTTTAGATAAAACGGTCTTCTCTATGCCAAACAAAAATATAAAAAATAAAATATTTTGGATCCATGAACCTGTGACCACACATCAGTTGAATTCTATATTAACGCACCAAGTTGTTTGCCAACTGCTGACAGTCTACAATTAGACTAATGAACTATACTACTTGGCAGAAGAAATGTTTATTGTGATTTATTATTTATAAATGTTGGGGGTATTATGCTCATTTTTGGATGCACTCACATCCGCATCCAGCTGTCTGGAATAAGATGCTGCCTGACGTCAAAATACCGCAACCTGCTGCTATCTTCCACAGCAGAGCCAAGCTGATAAAAATCAGCCTTAAACCAGCCATGACAATATCTACACAGGAAGCCCATGACATAAACATCATTCAAAACAGCCGAGTGCTGAACTTGTCACCCAATTAAACAGCACGAGAAGCTTTCCCACGGACACCACAAACAAATTCTTAATCGCTGGCTCCTTCTGGGGGTTGATCGATTTGGGTATAGATTGGCCCTGAGACCCTGACGGCAGGCACAGCGTTCAAATGGCTTTGGACAGCGTGAGACGAGGCTGATTATACAAGACCTAGGAGCGTGTTTTGTCAGGACATTCATCCCAAAAACAATCTGAGAAACGCTGTTGAGAAAAGAAGGGTGAGTCACCCTGGGGTAAACTCGCCTTTGTTATCACCCACACCTCGTTCACCCATTTCTCCTCACTAGAGCTCTTTCCTGACAACAACCGGTCCTGCAAAAGCCCCATGGGGGATTGTGGGTAATGAGAGAGTGCACTCAGTGTGACATTGAACGCCTGTGTGCAGTGGCGCCGCGGGCACACCTCCAGTTTAAACAAAGACTAAGCAGCCAGTCGTTCATGACAGATCCTCAGAGCATGTAGCCTGTAGATCAGTCATGCCTGTGGCTTCTTTATAATGGGCTTGATTATTGGCGTAATCCTGTCAAAGCAATGTCAACGATAACAGGAATAAAGTCTCATCCCAAATCACACCGGAAAATTGTTAGACGTGACAAGTAGATCAGCGGCAAGAGCCGGAGTGTACCTCGGGCTCAAAGATGCATGAAAGATCAAATAAGTTCTCTACTTCTTTACAGTGTATCAATAACAGACTGGAAATTATTCAGCACAGAGTTTCAGTGATCACACACAAAACACTCAAAGCGAGTCCGCAGGGCGATCTCGGGATGACCTTGAAGGGACACTCAGCTGCTGTTGCTTCTTTTGATATTTTGATGCTTTTGGTTAGCAGTTTCTCATGCAGATGTTTGATCTAAAACGTGCAGTTTAAGTTTGGATTTGAAAATTAGAAGCACTCTGGGTCTTGCATTATATATAAAAAACTAAAAAGGAAAAGTTATTAATCAGTTAATTTCGAGTAAAACTGTAGATAATAAATGTAATGAACTAAATACATATGTGTGCTTGTTATGTTATGTAAACATACTATATAACTATATTTGTACACAATCATGATGACCTTAGTTTTCACGGTTCAGTATGTTTTTGTTCTTTTTTTTTTTTTAATAAAATTATACCTAGTAATCCCTTCATTCAACATTCTCAGGTGCTGCTCTTCTCATTTTCAACTCCCTACCAAATTATTACTCCCCTCGTTGAAATTGCTAATAATGATCAAAACCCCTCCCCAACATCCAACACTAAATCTATCAATACTAGGTTACTAATTAATACTAATTGGGCAGGGGTGATAATTTGGCACTACACCAGCTCGGCACAGAATGAAACAGTTATGCAAAGAGAACCATTCAGCGTGATGATGGAACGATAACGAGACTACACTTAGTCTCTTCAAATAAATCCTCCATGATAAAATATATTGTAAAAAATAGTATTTTATTCAACAAAAACATTCCAAATATGTTGAGTTCGTCCGTACACACTAATCCGCGATTGAGTATAATTTGAAAATAATTTGAAAGCGGTGCGGATGCGGCTGTGCCCGAGGCGGAACGGAACACCCCGGCCCCAAGTCTGGACGCGATAAAGTGGCCATTTTGAATTCGTGTCAGCATGTCATAAATAGAAAGCGGCAGCAATTTTCTGTCTGAGATTTGTTGCGCCGCATCATGCCACTATCGCAAAAATATCGTCAAGTTCTCGCAAGACCAGTCGCATCTCGCAAGATACATCGCATCTTAAACCAGTGCCATGAGATCTCGTCACACCCCTAGTAACCGGCACTCTTTGAAATACACTGCACCTGTGAACCGATAGAGAAAAGATTGCAGATGCGTGACATAGTGACAATGTTTATAAAATGAGCATAAACCCTTGTGTTCCTCACGGTTTATATGTTTTAGAGCTTATGCTCTGTCCAGCTCAGAAAATAAGTTTGTTGCATGTATGATCCGATAATAATGGAAACGCCATACATGGCAATAGGCAACCACGGTGGTCGGTGATGAGGTTGTCACGGCAACATTAAGTCCTAAGTTCCGCGGCTCTGAAGGTCTCCCTGTGGTTCAACAACGGACACACAAGCTGACAGAAGTAGCATCCAGTATAGACAGAGTCTAT
>JAUCMS010000012.1:9914362-9938930 GCA_032357445.1 Enteromius radiatus | reverse complement strand
ATCTTTCAGATCACACGCAGCTAATTTCTCCTTTACTGTAAGTTACGAAAACACACATGATAACACGCACTACCCAGCAGACTCTCTCTCAGTAAATGATGTGACAGACACTGGTTGTCTCATTATTTTTCATTTTTATATTAACTTTCCTTTAAAAACCTTTTTTTATTTCCTAGCAAATCAACACACAGTATGTACCTCCTCGTACTGTCCATCACACTACATCTCATTTAATATCGAGCACTGATCTTCACACAGTCTTGAGTCTAGTTCACCTGAAGCCACCCAGAAGAACTCCAATCTACTGCTTATGTAGGTTACATCACAGCCAGACTCTTGCTGAGCCCACATCACATTCATTAACGGGAAAATCACATTTCAGCAAAGTTTCGAACTTGAGGAAGGGGAAGCGTGCATTACTGTCCATTTAAAATAAAATTACCTGGTTTTAAGTGTTTTAGCTGGAAGATAGGGGGCTTGTAAATGCCTAACAAGGCCTATAAAAAGTGACATCAACAAAGAACAAGCACAAATGGGATGCAAACTTCCCCTGAATGACAATCCAAGGTCTCATCACAGCAAACAGTAATTTAAGAGCATCCTCCCACATAAAACGAGGAAGAAAAGACAGCACATCATCTAAGTACCCCATTCATGACCCGAGTTCTTGATGCCATTACGAGAGTTTAGCAAGTTAAATAAGCTACAAACTGGATTACAAGTGAGACAGCTTTAGGTGCATATGACAGAGAAATATGAATTCATAAATATTTATGCTTTTCAAGTGATTTTTCAAAAACCGGACAGAACCGATGAAGACATCAGCATATTAAATTAGCGGAGATGAAACATGCTTCCCATATAAACCATTAGGGAAAAAAAAAATACAAAGATGTGTGTAGGTGGCACATGTGGAACATAAGGATATGGAGATGCATTTTAAAGTGGTCTGCCATTTACAAGAAATGTTATTTGAAACAATAAATGGACAAACAGACGTATTAAACCACTACAACTATGGTAGATGCACAGTGCCACATATATTTTATGTATTTATTGATTTATGATTGATTTATATGCTACACAAGAATAAAAAACAAGCAATTACATTTAGGAAAACTTTGCTTTGCAATTAAATTAAGGCTTTTTGTCTTCAAAATGATTTGTTTGACCAGTCTACACCATCATTTAGCATTTCTTCGAAAAAACTGCTCTTTTTTTTTAAGGGGCCGTTCATACAGAATGCACTTTTCCAGTCCAATGTGCTACAGTTTGTTTTTTTTAAGTAAATAGATGTGAATGTTGCAGCATGTCACACATGAGTGTTACGTTATTTAAGACCGTAGCAAGTTAAAACTATTTTAACTTTAACATGTACTGCCTACGAGCAAGATCCAGAGGCAGGGCAAGTGTTGCAAACATTGTGAAAGTGTGAAGTGAAGACAACATTCTGCAGTGCGCTTTGTTTAAAAATATATTTCTGAGTGCTATGTCTTATATTTTCAGATGAAAGGATGCATTCTTTGTGAATGGCCCCTAACAGGAACTATAAATATATCTATATCATATTAGGTTAAGTTGCTGCCATGTATATATATTTTTATATATTATATATATAAACATTTTTTTTTTGCTTGTTTGTTTATTTGTTATTTCTCAAATTCAAACAGGTTTTACCATACAATGGCTATTGTAGTTTTAGATTTATTTTGTATTTGTAATATTATTTGTCATGTAAGTGTGTGTGTGTGTGTGTGTTTTCACATTTTCTATATCATTATTTTTCTAAATTAATATATAAATTAAGAGTTTATTTGCCTAAACTATTGTGATCGGGAGGGGACGTCTTCGTGTCACTTAGTTTGTCCTGGCCACCATATATTAACTCATGGGAACGTGATATTATGTCGTGGCCAAGAGATAGTTTTGTCGAGATAACGTCATCCTGATGTCCACGAGTTTATTGCGTAAACAAACCTGCATGATCATAGCAACCAGAGATTATTAGACATGGATTCATTATTTTTTTATTTTGAATTAAGAAACTATTATATTAATTATTATATTCTTTTATTTTTTTATAAAATAAATTATATTGCACGCAATGTAAACAGCACTCATATTAAGTTTATCAGGAATAAATGTTACATAAAGTAAACAAAATAGACATACAAGAAAACATTTTTACCCATCCCACAGCGTTGCTAGCTGTGTGTCCATGATCATCTTCATAATAATTGTATTATTATTAATCATCATCATTATTAGCCTATTATATATATATATATATATATTTTTTTTTTTTTTTCCCTCATTTCGATCTCTTTACATAACATTCTGACTTTTTGTAAATAAGCCTACTCTAATATTCAACAATAAATATATGTATAAATATTAGGGCTGGGGGATTTAATCGTAAGTAGCTAGTCAGTAAAGCCGGATCCTTGATTAGCGGTTAATCACAATCAGCTGTTTTTAAAATGCGTGGCAGTTGATACACAGAGCTGTAGATCACTGACGAGCAACTCAATTGGTCGTTCAAAATCAGAAATGCTTCGCTTCCGATTCTGAAGACGATATTGCGTAGCTCGTCTGACGAGATGCGCATGCATTAATCGACGATTAAATCCCCCAGCCCTAATAAATGTGTATAATGTAATAAAGCTTTAACTAAACCTTTTAAATTCCAGTCAGCATAAAGGTTGAATTTAATACATTTCATTAATAATTATTATAGCCTAATGCCTAGTGCAGAGCCGTTGAGGTCACACAGGTTTGTTTAAGCAATAAAATCGTGGCCACAAGAAAAATATGTTGTTCCCTCAACATAAGAACTCATGGCCACAACATAAGGATATCCTTACCGCTACAAAATTATCTTGTGTCAAGACATAATATCACATTCCCACGAATTAATAAGACATTCCCAATAATTAAAATCTCGTGGCCATGTTATATCATCATGTTCCCATGAATTAATATGTTGTGGCCACAACAAAACTAATTGAACCAAAGACGTCCCCTCCTGATCACCATAAAAAAAAAAACAGATAACTGCATTTTATTTACATTTTCTACATTTATTATTATTTATTATGTTATTGTGTTGGTTAGCTGCATTTTTATCCTAATCTAAATAACCCAACTGCATCTTGAATGAAAATTAAAGTGATACTCCACCCAAAACATTGGAAAAGAGGTAGAAAACTATATGAATACTGTTCAGTTTCTGGTGAAGACCATATATATGATATATTTATGTGTAAAGACTTTTTTGTGTCTTTACACATAAATATATTATCATGAGCCACAGGGTTTAATTTTTTATTTTTATATACTCTCAAAGTCGTGGGTCCCTTTGTCCCCTTATTATATGACAGACTACAACGGTTTGAGTTAAAAATCTTTGTGTTGTGTTCTACTGAAGAAAGTCACCTACATCTTGGATGCCATGGGGTGAGCAGATAAACATCAAATTATCCCTTTAACTGAAACGCACAATGAAAAAAACATGCTGTTTTTGAAAATTGTTTAGTTATCTGCTTGTGCAAATGAACTCTTCAAACATACTTCAGATTTTGTGATGCGTGTAATTTACATCAAGATGAGCATAACTCACCTTAACGGTTTGGTCCAGGGATGCGGTGGCAACACGGCCTTGTGGTCCCATCAGGCCACAGTGGATGTCGGTGATGGGGAGAGAGTGGCGGGAAAGAATGTGACGTGGTTCTGGTGTGCGGGACGAATCCAACTGAACAACGCTGAAACACAATACACAATTTCTCATTACCTTGCCGTTATGAAACCTTTATTATAAACGACACGCTCAGGACAACAATAATTAATCATGAGAGCCATCAATTCTTTCACATATTATTTGTGTGAGGATGAGTTAATTAAAAATTGATGAATGTGAAATATTAAAATATAATACACTGGGTGTAAGTGAAATATTATGATTGATACTCATTTCTCTCTATACAAAAATCAATGGCAAGCTTGTGCCTTGACCTTGAAAGTATTAGCCTAGTTTCTAAGATTGAGTGATTCAAGATATCACACCACATCCTATACTGTGCCCTTCTGTAGAGGATGACATATTCATATACATTTTTGTTTGGTTGGTTGTCAACATCTGGAAAAAGTATCAAACAATTATTAAAAAGCAATGCAAATGATTTACTATAAAATGCAATGAAAATAAACATGCAATCGTTTAGTACGTTAATAGCATAGCAGCAATAATAATTATTTTTAAATAATGATTTGCATATATTATGTATATTATTAATAAGAAAGAAGTATATGATTTATTAAAAAAAGAATGTATAAAATATACATAATCACATGGATTGATGACAGAAGGTTTGGTCACTTCATTTTTTAGCTTCTTATTGGATGATGTACATCACATGTATATTTAAACTATATCTAACCTAATAATAATAATAATAATAATATGTAACCTCTAATGTCTCATACATATCTCCTGCTCTGTGCTTCTGACATTTTTTTTTATTTAATCAAAAATAATTAACTTTAACTTGCAAACTTATTTTCATATTATTTCAAGAAAAAAAAATTGATTGCACACATTTTCACGTCTCCATAGCTTACAATGGAAGACTAAATCCATGTCAAGAATCACTCTTTTGTAGTATTTAATTAATATGAAATGACATTAATAAACTTTTCTGAAATACATGAACTGAAACTGACATGTTAAACATAATATTATTTCATTTATATAGTTTAATTTAGCTGATTACTTTGATTTTCCCTTAAAGTTTGCACTAAAAATAAGGCAGCTGTTTTCCAAGCATTTTTTCAGTAAACTTGGCTGAAATTATAGAAAAAGACAACTGAATGAGAGAGATGTGGAGAGGAGATCCAGATGCAAAACACAAGGGCAGATAATGTGAGACGAGACAGAACTGAACCCCATTCTGTCAGCACCACTGCATGACGCGGCACCGCTGGGCGAGCTCAGGGGCCGACCTGTCTTAAACAACATCTGTCATACACATCTGCGTTTTATGTCTGAGAGAGTGAAGATCATTTCTGATTTGTGCTCTATTCTACATTAGCATTAATTGAGTTTCCTAGTTCTGGGTGAGCGTTTTATGTCTTTCCTTCTGTCCACAGTTCACTTATGAGTTATCAAAGTTCGTCAAACTTCTGGATTCACAAAATGAATCAGGGTTAATTGGGGTATTATATCAATGCTTCTAGTTTCTATAAATACAAAAACAAACTTTGTTGTCACTGTAATGGGTAACGATGGGCGACGATTCTTTTGACAAAAAGTGTCAAAAGTGTCCTCTATACAGTTCTATCAGAACCCCAGAAAAGGCTTAAATAAAATGATAAATATATCTAATACTTAATTTAAAATAAGATTAAGTTAAGACTGTAAAGAATAAGAGATCTTAGGTTTTCCATAAAAATATGTATATTTTGGCATGCTTCCAGCCAAAATAATGAACATGTCTTGCATTGTATTGTATTGTGCTGTTTTTAAATAGATTTTTGATCAGCCTCGGTGAGCATACAAGACTTTAAGCAATGTTTTTACAGATTACAGAAGATCACGATGAAAGAAACTTTGTTTGTATTGACTGACTGGCCATGTAAGAGTTTTTGGTTTGACAAGCTTTGCACATCTCTCTGGCAGAAGGTGTGTCCGCTGCAATCAGTCTCAGCTCTCGCATGTCCTGCATCCGTCAGTGAGTCTGTGTCCCCCTCACACTTTAGATTCCCCTCGTTATTCACAGCTCTTCATTCTTCATGCCGCGCTGCACTTAGCGACGCTCGCTCAGCAGCAAGGTCACAGTCAACACAAACGGGCACGATTCAACTTACAGCAGAAACCCGAGTGCAGAACAGGGCCGATGTTTACGGGCAAACACGATTAAGCTGGTGACAACATGCGGTAAAGGAATCAATAAAAGCCCAGACCGGTGTTGCTAAGAATAAACGTAAATACACCCAGCAAACAACAAAACGTGATCCAAATAAAGTCATGTAGTTCCAGAGGTGCATACGCCAGCAAACAACTGCCATATAAGATATTAGGATCATTGATCATTTCTGTAAGACATTCTTTCATCTTCGGATGAAAAACTAGAATATTGAAATCCGAGAGTTTGCATTGTGGTACTTTAATGAAAACGTGTTGATTACAGACAAGGAAGAGGAGAAATTGTTGAAAAAAGTTGTTATTTCTGTTTTCTTTGCCCACAAAAGGTTTTTGTAGCTTTGTAAAACTGATGTCACAATGGACTATTTTAACAATGTCCTTTCTAACTTTCTGGGCCTTGAACGCGGTCGTTGCCTTGTTTGTGGAGAGTTTGAAAACTCTCGTATTTCATCTGTTCAGAAGATGATGCTCGGGGTTTAGAATGACATGAGGGCGAGTAATCAATGAAAGAGCTTTCATTTTTGGGGAAAATATCCCTTTAAAATGGTCCACAATTAAAAACAGGCAAAGTATTAAAAATTTGCTTCATATTTTTAGTAAGAAATAATTGATGACGTGGCTTTGAATTATTAGAAAGATAATGCATACCCGAGGTGGTGTGGCCAGTACACCTTGAGTGTGCATTACTTTTCTAATAATTCAACAGCCTAGAGTTATACTTCGGTTACCACACCTCAAGACATCGATCAGATTATATATTTCAAGGTATCTGTCCAGTTTTTAAACTTAAAACAAATAGCGAAGTTGATTTTCTTCCCTAACAGCGACAGACAGAGATAGAATATGTTTTTCCATGCATAATAAAACTTAATTTTGACAAAAACATGGAAATGATATGTCGCCTTTATCATATTAATTACTATATTTATTTGTTTGGCCAGTGTCATTGTGGGTTCTGGTTGCTGTTGTAAGACGTTTGAAATAATAGAAATCATTTGGCTTAAGTGATATGGTCATGTAATGCGGTCAAGAACCGTGCGTTTCCCTAAAAATAACTGCACTTAGAACGTTCGTCAGCCAATCAGATTCAAGCATTCAACAGTGCTGTAGTATTAATAATATAAAATATAATATTATAATATAAAGTATAAAAACATTAATAATATTTTCCATTTTGAATTTAATGTCATGTGGTGCAACCAAGTTGGAGTCACACCACATGACATCTGTGGTATTTTTTTATTATTTATATACTATTATTGAATATTAATTTTGTTCATATTTTATATATTTCATATTTATATATTTAATTTATATTAGTTTTCCTTTGCAGTTTATATATCTTTACTGATGTTTTTATTTTATTATTATTTCTTTGATGTTAAGGCATACATTTACATTTTTCATCTAATTTTTGTTTTATTTTTGCATCGAATTATTATGTTATATTTCAGCTTAATTGAAATAAATGAAAACCATTTTAATAGTTTTTTATAGTATAGTAAGATGTCTGTGACTTATTATTATTATTTAATTTTATTTTAGTTTATAGTAATTCAACCTATTTCAGCTAGCTAGCTTTTTTCCATCTGATATTTCCATTTTATTTCAGCTTCATTTAAATTAATAGCATCTTTAGTCTCAGTTTCGGAGAATATTAATCTTTACCAAACTAAACGCATGCGTCATAAAAATTATTTACCAGTTTAACTTTGATTAACAAAACATTATGTCAAACTACTTAAATTCTTGGAAAGAATACCTTATTAAATCTCTTTTAATTTTTTTCCCAGGACAGTTGCCACTTTGAGTGTTTCCCTATGTGCATTCTGTGTGTATAAATGGCATATTTAATCTATTTATGAATATATAAACAGATTAGACAGCATTATTAAACCATTAAAGACCTCCCTGGTCTACGCTGACAAAAATGCCAGACAAATGTGACATTTATTGCATATTTTTGTCATCACGGGAACATTCAGAAGTTTATGCATTTCCGGGCCCCAAAATGCCATCTAGATAGGCACCTCACTATAGGTGAAACGAAGCGCAGTGTACTCACACATCTAAAGTCGAGACCTCTCAGCAGCATGTGAGGGTCAGGGAACGTTGATTATGGTGATGGCTGAGAGGTTATTCTGTCGAGCGATACAGATACAGAATAATAGATGCGCGTCATCTCCTTTCAAAACTGAGAGACAGACGCTGAATTATTCATCCTGGTTTGATGGCTGCGCTTCTCTCCTGCCTCCTCCTTTCATATATTGAAGCCCGTGGGCCTGGTTTACCTTAGCTAATGCCATCAAACAAACATGACCGCGAGACATCGCTGGCCTCCTCCTTCAACTCTCAGTTCAAAATCAGCTGTTACGTCAAATACAGCAGGAAGCCTCAAACTGCAAGTCTTCAAAAACATACCACAAGTTTGGGCATCTCTCGTAATTGATAATGCTCAGAGAGCCTAGAGGTGAGTGTCTGTGCTCATCAGACTCACCTCTACGGCTTCAAAGCACGTTACTTCAGATCGATAACAATAACAGCGCAGCACAATAGAGACGGACAGATTGGCTGAACACAAACAGCTTGGAAGCCGAATTGAAGCGACGTATCTCAAAGCAGGGAAAAACCGCCTGAGGTTAGACAAACCAGAGCTGCGTTTTTTTTTAGCCAATTAAGTGTCGTTTTTCACATGCTTTAAATCTTAATTACTCTGGTTGAGATGTTCTTAAAGGCATCTCGAAACTAAGTGGAGATGTAAGGTTGTTTATCTAGATTTATTTCACCATCTGCACCTGAAGGAAAACGTTGAAAACGCTCACAGCGCCATCTACTGGACGTACCGCGTTTCAGAAAGCTTGGGAAAGGACATGGAGTTCTCTTTCATCCCAAAAAATCAAAGGAAACCAGAATAAATAAAAATAAGATTATTTCTGGAACATGGTTTTTGCATCGTAACATTATTTAAAAAAAAATAAATAAATAAATAAAAAAATATATATATATAAAAGATATAACAATACTCCAAAGAAGAATGGATGTACTGTTTTTGTCATGTTTAAATAAATAAATATTTATATGCAATTATTTTATGTGCGTGTGTGTGTGTGTGTGTGTGTATATATATATTAGTGCAAAGCATAAATGAGTACACCCCCTAGGAATAAATATAAAAGATGTATTTTCTTAATGATAGTATAATTCACAGAAAAGTGGCAAAATTCCAATGCATACTTAATAAAATTAAACGCATACTTAATAAAAACCATAAAATATATGCTCTCTGTAAGACAAGTAAATTAGCCAATTTGGTTTTTGTTTAAATGAGAGATTGCAGAAATGAGTCCACCCTAGATTTAATTCAGCAAATGTATAATATTCTAGTATTTAGTATGTCCTCCAGAGCTTTAAGTTTGACCATTCTTGGTGTACAAGTGTACAAGTTCATGACAAATTTTCACATCTGTCCTGTTTAACTGCTTGATCACGAGCTCTTTAAAATGCCTTGGTCTTTAAAGGAGAGTTCTGCTCAGCTTGTCTCTACAGAATCCCTGACAGCTGTTCAAGTGCGTCACGAAATAGATGTCCACTGAAGGATTTTCACCGTGGGAGAATGAATATGTTCATTGTCATGCTGATAAAATGCCCAATAATGCAGGGAATGATGGGAGGGTAGCATCTTCGGTTTCGAGTTTTTGTATCACATCACACAGTAGTGTGTGAATTCATGACAGTGTTGATAAACACTGATAAACCGTGTGGGTACCAAGCACTTCTCACTGTACTTTCTCCTCTAGCAACACCAGAATATTTGGGACGCAATTGAATTCAAAATGATTGACTTGGTGAGCATGCGTCTCACTTCTGTAGGCTGTGTCGTATTCTGAGATTTATTTACTTGTCCAATTACATTTGAGCCACTGAAATTTGGGGGGGGGGGTTTATGTTATATTTTTGTTTAACCCCTTAAATTATTGCTTAAAGTCTGCATTTCAATTTCATTTTAATTCTGGTGGCATACAGAGAAGAAAACTTTATATATCATATGATTACTATATTATACAGCATAAACTTAAAATCTATCATATAAAACACATAGTACATAGGCCTAAAGGTTTTCATTTCAAATCACTCATTTGTCTCTTCTCAGCTGTGTTCCTTGCATTGTTATATTAATATTCTAGTCTCATCTCTCAATATTCCTGAGGTTCAGAAAACCAGCAAATTGCACCTTTTAAGTCTTTACCTAAATATATTATATCACTTAAAGGGCTTTGTTTATTATGGAAGAAGAGAATGCAAAAAATAGTGAAAAAAGTATTCATGTTTTTGCTTCTTTTTTACTGATCTGTCAAATATTACTAAACTAAGTACTTAAGTCAAACAGGCAAAAAAAGATACTTCAGTTCCACTTAAGCTTTAGGGTTAGGCTTTCACTCATTACGGTCAAGACCTATAACTACAGCAACAGTTGAAGACAAAAGAGAAATGATTAATGAAGCCTTTAACGCACCTGGAGAGATTCCATACGAGAGCCAGATTGTCTTTCCCTCCCGACACAAAATGACTGCTGTCATCAGTGAAACGGATGCAGCTCACATCCTGATAGTGTCGACTCAAAATAGCCAACAAATTTCCTGTCGACATCTATTAGAACGTATTAAAAGTAAGTTAAATATGTCCACAATAAATCCAGTTTAAAAGACATGAAATATGAACTTAAACAAAAAAGGTATAGGCCCGGTTTCTCAGACAGGGTTAAGGCTAAGCCAGGATTAGGCCATATTTCAGTTAGAACACTTAAGTAACTTTTATGAA
This sequence comes from Enteromius radiatus, assembly GCA_032357445.1. Lineage (NCBI taxonomy): Eukaryota > Metazoa > Chordata > Actinopteri > Cypriniformes > Cyprinidae > Enteromius > Enteromius radiatus. The sequence goes on along the minus strand of JAUCMS010000012.1, from coordinate 9,928,192 downwards.
GGTATTTACAAAAAACACTGGTGAGCATCTTGACACAAAACAAATGCACTGAAATGTTGTAAGATCAGTCAGTGCAAGTTTATTTCAGTTGGAACAGCTCAGACTTCTATTTTAGACTAGGATTAGGCTTAAGCCTTGTCTGTGAAACCGGGGGCTAAATAATTAAAAAATAAATACATATATATTAAAAACTGTTAATTTTCACTTCATAAACATTATTGTTTTGTATTGTTTCAAGGAGCAGCACCATATGACATTTTACAACCTGAATTAATTTGGTCTAAATCATTTAATATTTAAATAGACTTTCAAACACCATCGCAGTCATTCACACAGTCATATGAATTTTTCCATTTATGCCCCCCAAAATAATACAGCAAATTTAAATTAAAAAAAAAAAAAAAATTATACATTTTATATATTAGAGAATTGTGTCAAAACCAAGAAAAAGTGATATTTCTTGATGACTCTTGATGTCTCCTCCTCACCTCCCACAGGTATATAGTTTCAGCAATGCCTGCCAGGACATAGAGGCCATCAGGAGACGCACAGAGACACGTAACAACCCCAGGACACACAATCTTCTGCTGTAGCTGGTCCTGAAAGGTAGTTCAAAAGTTATTCAGAGCATTTAGAGATGCTCTCACAATACATTCAATCTGTACTGCACAGTCAATGACTAATGACTATCATAGATCATCATTCATTCAAAGGGAGCCATTCAAATCTGATGTTTACATGCTGCATGAAAACAGAGTAATATTTGTGTTACATTTGAGTGAGAGCAGATATTTCTATTGTAAAAAGCTTTATATTGATAATTTTTTGGCAGGTATACTAGTTTCTGAGTACTAGTTTGCAGAGTATAAAAGGTTTCTCACAGGTTAAAACAGGTTAATAAGGGCTTTTAAGCACATGTTGGTAGATATTCTCCTAAAATTAAAAACTTGTGTCTCATCCTGGAATAACCTATTCAGCACACTTCTTATTAAAATATTACATATTACACGTACAGTTAACATGGTTGTGACTTTTTTTGTATTATTTACCAATATTGTTAAGCTAATATTTGTATGAAACATAGCTTACCTTTTTTCTTTAAGCTAGTAAGATAAACGTGGCATACATAACGTTACATAAAAAGTACGAAAGGTTTCGTGTAATATTTAATGAATTTAATCAATTTAATCATATTTATGTAAAATAATTATACAAAAATTATAAAACGTTTTGCAGCACTCCGCTGTCACAGCTTGACATGTCTACTGTCCATTAACAATTATCTTCTTTTTAATAACTAATTAAACTAAAGAACACTTAATCCGAACATTTGTGATATTTATTACTTTCTTATTGAGTGTAACATCAGTGATGATTATTCTCAGATGCAGTAGCTCTACCCACCTTTCTTTGGATCTCCCACACGTTTATGAAGTTCTTGCCGAGTTGAGCTCCTAATATGTATTCTCCGTTCAGGACCGTTAAAGACCGGGACGACGTGTTACCCCCGCGATAGGACAAGAATTCTGACCCAGAATGAGGGTCTAAAACCGCGCAGTTAAACAGCTGCCCCGCTGAATCTGCAGACAGAACTACCTCCACGGGCGCCGACATGTTGGATACACAAAGCGCGATTATTTTGGAAGGCACCAAGGGGCGGGTCCGTGCAACGTCATTTCCGATTAAGTAAGGAACTCTGGGTATTGCTGTTTTTTCACGGTCAAACGTGTTTGTTTCGTGTAACGAGGACATGTTTTGCAGTTTGCAATTCAAACCTCCAGGGGGTTTTGATTGGTTTATGAATGAGAATGAGATAAATTTAGGAGACAAATGTATCCGAAGAGTTAAATGAGAAAGTTAGCATGTTCATGCTGCCTTTAATAGGAAATTTCCCACTTATGTAGCCGTGATGACGAGCTTGTTGTATTCAAGTAACGTTATTACCTAATTTCCCAGTAATAATAAATAAAACTTAAAAGGCCTTTCACGTCCAATTTCCGATTTGGAAACGAGTATTTACATAACTCCGATAGCACGTGAAGGCAGCAGAATAAATCAATTTTTTGCTAAATATATCTCCAATCTATTTCTAGAATCTGAGCTGGAGATTATGGACACTGAAGATCATAAGCAGGTATTGTGACTGTAATATATGTGTATCGTGACAAATGTTTAAATGATAAATTTAACGATACATTTTGGATTTTGTTTCTTGAATGACTTCACATTATTTAATTATTGCAAGCAGGGACTTACAAAGGATATGGAGAAATGAGTGTCTGGGTTGGACCGTGGTACCATTAATCTTTTCCTCTTCAGTCTTTGATTGTTTTGTTGTTGTTGTTTAGTTAATGCTTGTATTTTGATTTATTTCTTATTTACTTTCATGTGTGGCCTCTCCTTTGTAATGTTGCTTCACCTTGAGACAGGTGGTTGTAACAATCTAAAAACATAAAATAATCAGATTTCAAACTTCCAAAATTGTCTTGATCTAATTCTTGATACTGATTTGATTATAAAAGTAGGCTAATATCTAGAAAACTGCTTGAGTGTTTACAGTTGTCATAAATAAATTAAATTAATCAAATTAATTTACTTTAATGTCATACACCGATCATTTCAAGTCGAACACACCTATTAAATCTGTGTTTTTCATTACTATCGCTACTTCCTGCCATCCTCATTCGCTGCACATGCAGGCCCAGTGTTGCCAGTTGCTTTCTATTAAAAGGAGCTAAAACTGGTAGCTAAAATGTAACTAGATGACAAATGGCAAATGAAAACTTAGATAAGGTTTGTCCTAGAGGTTGCTATATTTGTCCCTAAACTTTTAAAAAAAGTCTCAAAAGGGGTGGGTAAGTCACTAATCTAGCTACAGAATAGCTAAATTCACAGTGGTTGCCAAGTAAGCGCAGTAGCTAGTGGTATTTCTTCTATTTTTGGTCAGATTTTGCCAAGTAAGACATGATCCTGGATAAACATTACTGTCCAAAAATATAAATGTATCCCAATCTCTACCACTAAACTTAACCAAATTTATGCTTAAAATCAGTGGGAAATGATAGCTGATTAACAAGGGTGCAGAAGCACATAACCCTATATTTCCTGAAAAAGTATCCCTTATATCTGCTGGCCGACATGTCGCGATCTCATGACCAAATGATTGCTTTATTTCAGTATCATAATAAATTAGTAAATATAATATATTCTTAAAAACATACAGCTTTCAGTATAAGTTGATTATTATAATTTTTTTTATCATAGTTTTATGGTTGAAGGCACTGCAGTATATTTGTTGTTGGTGGTGATGTGTGTGTGTGTGTGTGTGTATGTGTGTATATACTCTTCGCCCTTCACTAGTCAATATGTGCTGGGAACTCTTTCAACAGATTATTGTATAAAAGGCTGACATAGTAGCTACTGATGGAAAGGTTACACGCATTAAAGATTGTCTTTTATCAAGTCATAATTAGAGAGTCAACATTATAAGTTTATTCAAAAATAGCTTTCAAAAGGTCTTCATGAAATTCTTTAAAAAACAAAACAAAAAAGACAGACAGTGGTAAAACAGTGCGATCAAATTTCTGAATACATTAATATCTCATTGGCATATAAGCCTGGTTACTCCAAACAAAAATAAATACAATTCTGAAACATCTAGACCCTAAAATCTTTATATTTGTAAAGATATAAGATATATAAAAAAAACTCTAAAGCAAAAAAGTTACCACCAATGAAGCACAGCATACATTTGTTGAAGGCGAATAAATTCTTCACGCTCTCAGCCGTGCCACCAAAAAAGCTTGCAACACGCAAATACCTTCATTAACTATAGGTGATCAGAAATTTGGCATCAGCACTTCCAAATGACGATTTACATGTGCTTCAAGTCCAGGGTTACAAGTGCACCAGAGCGGTGTCCTCAGAACAGTGTTGCAACGAAACATGTACCCAAATACTCCATCATCCAGCCGTCCTCTCGTCTCTGGGAATAAACCAGAATCTCATAAGCACACAGGATACTGATTCATTATCAACACAGACACAACAGAGACTATAACCATACTCGGAATATGATTCAACTAAAACAAAAAGCACTTACATGGTACTAAAAGCAGACTGAGGCAAACGATCACAGCCAATGTAACACTATTTGTGGTGATTCCTTGGGCTCCGCTGTCATTGGGATCAACATGATGTTCATGTTCAATGTGGTCCACGTTTTTGCACTTCATGCTATGGTCAAATAAAAGAAAATGAATCGCATATTATTTCAGTAGCAAAACGTGACATTTTAAACTCATGTAATTGGTGTTTTCACACTGCATGAATCTAACTCAGTCTATCTAATAAAACAAGAACTCTTTCAAGTGCGATGAAACGGTTGGAAGTGGTGGAAGAGATGCTGTATGACTTACAGCTGCTTCTGTAAATATTGCTTGGTGGTCTCGCAGGCCAGTTTCTGCTTCTCCGCAGCAGTTTGGAGCTGTTTAGAAGCGAGGAGTAAAGCCTCACATGATGCCAACTCTTGGGCCTTCAGAGTCAAATTGTGCTCCAGGGCTTCAATCTGGTCTGAAACGATAATGACAAAGTTATCATTTCACACGTAACGTTTTTTCTAATGCCAATAGCACGCAGCCTCTCACAATGTTAGTGCTCCTCTTCAAACTCTCTTAACAATATGCCAAGCATTCTTTGAAGAACAAAAAAAAGTCTATTGGCTTATAAGGCAATGTCTAGGCATGGCATAACTTATCAGTTTGTTTCTTAAAGGACCTCGTTGATGTCAGAGCACTATTTTGGGTCTGGTAGCTGGCTGGTGCTGTTCGCTTGCTGCTTTGTCTCAAGTTCGACACTGGTATTAAAATACGGTTTTGGTGTGAAAAGCTGTATTGGACATCACACCTATCCTGTTTTTTGACAAAGTTGGCCAGCTTTTTTCAGATAACCGCTTTATCAGCGGAGTGAGGCGATTGTAATCAGTGTTTGCTACGGTCTTTCACTCTTGTATTACCCGTTATTTTCATATCTCATGCATTCAGGAGTCATTTCCTGCAGTTGTTTAGCGAGCCAGGAAATCCTTTGCAAATTAAACAATATTCTGGCTTTTACATGTTCAGTATGATTTAAACAATACTGTTCCCTGCTGGAAAAAACTATAACTACTTTAAGTGGCTTTATGATTGGTTTGGGTTGGTTTTATTTAGGTTAAGCTGCTCTTCCACCAGTGTCCTAGATACTCTCCATTCTGGATTTAAAATGGATTTCCACCTTGATTATTAAGCTGGTTTATAGTGTAACCTGTTCAGTCTGGTTAAAGATAACGTTGATAACTAACCAACAAATCAGTCCAGCCAGGTAGGGAGACTAGTTAAGGGCCAGCAAACTAGTTTAAGCCAGATCAAGTAGTTTTTTAGATGATTTAAAAAAATAAATAAATCATGATATTCTGTTATAGAATACAACATTTGGGGCCAGTATTTTTTAGGAATAAATATTTAATACATTTTTATTCAAAGATGCATTTGAACTTTTGAATTTAAAACAAATATATATATATATATATATATATATTCACAGTGCATCATGAAGCAGCACACTGTTCTTGACACTGATAATAATCATGCAAGTTTCTTGAATCATGTGACAGTGAAGACTGGAGTTATGGCTGATGAAATTCAGCTTTGAATCACAGGTTTAAGTTGAAAAAACGTGTTAAGTTGTTTTAAATTCTAATGTTTTACCATATGAATCAAAATAAGAAGAAGATATTCAAAATCCCAAACCTTCAATCGCTTGTACTGAACAACATTTTCTGTGAATATAATACATAAATGCATATATATATAGACAGGACTAAAAAAATCTGACCAAAAATAGAAAAAATACCACTAGCTACTGCGCTTCATGTTATTACGCCAGCCACTGTAGAGAATTCCATGTCACAAACAAGCCTTTCCTATTTGTTGTGTCTTCCGAGTTTCTATGGTTACATGGGAAAATGCATCTAAGAATATCGTCAGAGAGAGAGAGAGGGAGAGAGCACTCCTTTCATGGCTGCTCTGATGAGAGGAAAAACTCTGACGTGAATTTTCCTACCTTTCTGCAGGCTGATTTCAGCAGTGAGGTTCTCCTCGATGAGTTTGTATTTTTCAAATCTGCTCTCTAAAACTGTGATGTTTTCGTTGAGAATAGCCTACGGAGAAACAGAAGCTTAATTAAGCACAAGTTAGGCTGTGGATGTTCACACTAAGACATTAAGGTGTGGCTTTCGGATCTCATAGGCGTGCGAGCGAACACCACCTCCAAAGGTCAAAAACAAGGCCACAAAATATCAAGCCAAAACCTCTTTGAATACAATTTAACACCCATGTTTTGAAACACAATCTCCTTAGGAACAATGTGAAGATTATCAGGAAAGCTTTTTTGTTTTTTTCCAGGAAGAGCTGGGGTTGATAGCCTTCCCCCTGGACAGGCAGGAGAGGTTTTGATTTGGCATGTATTTGCATAACTCCACAGATTTAACTGAACCTGACCCGTCCTCTACTTCCCGTTGAGGCTCGTTATGTAAAACGAAATAGTTTCATATCTGAGTTTCAGCTGAAATAAAACTTAAAGGCATGTTTTGCTTTGTTTTGTTCTTCAAATCTGCATGTCGCTCTGACTTACTAAGGTTAGCTCAAAACCCAAACAAGAAGATAAACTCACAATTTCTTGCAGGCTGTCATTCAGAGAGATGTTCAGAAACCGTATTTGCTCCTTGTACTTGTCAGTCTGCTTCTGCAAAGTGGTTTGGTTCCTCCATCCCTGTCTCACCAGCTCCTCGAGAGCTTTTCGGTCTTTGGCCCACACGACTTTTGCTCCTTCGTGTCTCTCCCTGAGGTCTTGCATCTCCGTCCGACACTGACTGGCTCCTTTCATCTCGGGCGAGGTGGCCCATACCACAATAATGATAAGAGAGATGATGGACCACAGGGCCAGGCAGGCGATCACGATGTTACGCGTGGTCTGGGAAGATTTGGAGTTTGTCATCCTGAGGCACGCGGTTCGGAGGTGTCTGAGAAGAACGGGCTGCTGGGTGAGAGACTGTCTACTAAGTGAAATGAAACTTTTAAAGCCTGGGTTTCCCCTCCGAGCTCAGCTCGAAAAGGGGAGTGGCTCTGCTCCTGTGATGGGACCTGCCGTCCAGTTCCTCAGCCCTCCCAACACACGGATTGCTGCAACGTGACATCAGCTAGAGGTTATCCTCGCTGTTAGTGGGAAAAAAACCCAAAAGTCGCCTCCCTCCAGTTTTTACTAAAAGGCTATGTTTCAGTTTCCATTCCTCGGTGGTGGGGAGTGTCCTGGCAGGGCTCCCGAATCTTAGGAGGGCATGCTACCTCTGCTAGGAACTTTCAACAGGAGAAACTCAGTGTTTCCTGAAGTTTTGCCAAGAGTGTCCATGCCCCTTTGAGTCACACGAACTCACACAAACAGGAGCTTTTAGGAGGACTGACTGTATGAAATCTATTTATCTCTATACATTTGATAGCTGTCACTCTTTATATAGATTAACTGTCCGATATGTAAATATTTAAACTTCATAGACCTCACCCTCAGGCCGTCCTCTGTCGGTTCAGCATTTCAGAGCTGGTTCGAGTTAGGATGGACCTTCGAAATTCTGCTGCTAAGTGTTTCCAGCAAGTGTTGAGTCATCCGTTGGGGGCTCTTACATAATTCTGAAGGGTGGCGGCTGTTTTCATGGGCTCTTCTATTGGATTCCTGCATTTGAATTATGAAGTCTTGCAAGATTCTATTGCATTGTGAAATATAGTTTGTCAGATTTGGGGAGTTTAATAGCATCTGGCGGTTTTGCACAGTTTTGGAGTGGAAGATTATTTACTGTTGCACCCATCCATTTTCTGAACTATTTTAGTCCACTTTAGACATTCTACTTTAGGTAACATGTCAACTAACTCTCATTAATTTGCAGCTATGTGTCTATTACCTCTCAGAGTAGACTGTTAGGGTAGGTTTAGGGTTAGTAGAGTAAGTTAATATGTACTTGCAAAGTCAGTACGTTGTGTGTTGTGGGACAGTCTACTAATACTCTTATGACTGCTAGTTGACAAGTAGTTACTTGCTGTCTAAAGTGGACTATTAAAATAAATTGTTACCCTATTATTTTATTAGTTCAGGTTTCATAAATGAAGTGTTGGCAACACCCAGCCATCTTTCCACATAGCTTTTGTTCTTTGTTTGCATTTAAAATTTGCATGTGTACATTGACGATGTGAAGATCTACCCTCCGCTGTAACCTCAGCCAGCAACAGCAAAGCGCTCTCACAGGCATTTTGCACCAGTGCTCCGACTCCCTCGTTAATCTAATGAATTTAAGCTCCAGATCTCTACATACCATTTATTTCTATGGACAGAAAACATCAGGTTCAGATTCCACATTGAGAAACATTTGTACACATGTTTTTATTTAATGTCCTGTTAATTATTAATAATGGATAAGATTATACTTAGGCTACAACAACTGGTGCATTCATAAGACATAGCTACATAGTTTGTATATCTCTCTTTTTGTTCTAAAACATAATTTGATCAAAGTCATTCCAAAAAAAATATTAATAAAATGCTAGGCTGTATGCGTAGCACTGATATATAATGAAAATGCGTTTAAATAGTACGCTAAATAAAAATGAAAACTTGTGGTATTTATACAAAAAAAAATCAACTCAGTCTCACGACCAATTCTTACCAGGTAGAAGTTTTTTCCCAATTCATACAAATTCGATTTTGTACGATTTGTCTAAACCCCAGTGATGCGTAGGTTTAGGGGCGGGGTTAGGTGTGTGATTGGCAACTCGTAAAATATGTACAATTTAGAAAAAAAACATATGAATTCGTACGAGTGAAGTCGTACTAGTTTGTACGAATTAGCCACCTCGTAAAATATAGAATTTTGGTATATATATGATACGCACGTGCGTATAATACGCAGTTTTCGCGTGCATATGATACGCATCTACCTCACGACCCTAATCGTGTAGCATTCACACGCCAAAGTTGATTTTTGCGTATCTGTACCACGAGTTTTCGTTTTTATTCGGCAAACTACCTATTTATACGCACCTTCATGAGATCAGGTATTGCCATTATTACATTTCTAATGTTTATGTAATTACTAGTATATCTTTAATGAGATCATATTTATTTTAGGACAACACGGAACATCTGTAGGCTACTTTAAAAATGAATACCACACCACAGGACTATTGAATTGCAATAAAGCCGGATGTGATATGGTCTGGGTTTAATTACATTTTATGTAAACGATGACTGATGAAGATGTGTGATAAATGGACAGCAACAAGGTCGCGCTTGTTTACAGTTGAGAAACACACACGTGCCATTTGTGGTCAGACTCTTGGATAATTCAAACAAACCCTCCGCGAATAATTACAACTTATTGCAAAATGGAGTTAGCAGCTGTTTTGCAATCTCTAGCTGGACCTTTACGTCTCCATCAAACCCCAGAAATGAAACGCTTTCTGGGTTATTAGATTATTACAGTTATTAGACAGCGTGTGAAAATTTCGAGAAGATTCTGGTACTAAAGAACATGCCACCTTTCCTTTAGAAAAGCAAAATGTATGTTAACATTTTATTTTAAGGACTGATTCTGGTTATTAACAAGCATGCATTTTACTAGCATATTACTATTCTGCATAATTAGATTCTCCATAAACATAACCTTAAAGGAACAGTTCACCAAAATAATGAAAATTCTGTCATCATTGACTCATCCTCAAGTAGTTCCAAACCTGAATGAATTTCTTTGTTCTGCTGAACACAAAGGAGGACATTTTGAAGAAACCATGCTGTTTTGGGTCACCATTGACTTCCATGGCAGGAAAAAACACTATGGAAGTCAATGGTAACCAAAAAACTCATGCTAGGGGCTCTACTAGAATATTTAACTCAGGTGTGAAAGGGTTAAGACTCGACGTTCAGTGTTAAAATGAACTGATTTGCATACAAACAAGTTATAAAAAGTATCTTTACCATTACATTATATTTTAACTCTAATTTGAAATATAAATTTAAATGGCCACTGTCATAAAAACTCAAACATAAAGAGTATAGAGTATAATTAAAATGTTGCATATGTTGCATAAAATAAATGTAACCTATTGTTTACAAGCTGTTATGCTGTTTCTGCTTCAGCTGATTTATGCTTGAGGATACAGATTTTAATAAGGAGGACCCTTACTTTGGATGTTTATTCAGGTTTATTTTGTTCTGCCACTTCTATTAAACTGATGTAGACATGATAATATGATATTGTTTTTATAAACAATAAAAAATAAAAAAAAGTTGTGAGATATTCATAGTTATTTACTTTTATTCAGTGGCAGAAATGGCTTACATATGTTGCTTATCCACACTTTTGTAAAATATTCATTGTTATAATCTGCATGTTTCATTTTCTGGGGTCATGACCTCATCATCTGCACCCTCCCTCCAGCAGTTTCATCTCTCCTTAGAGACTCGTCTAACTGTAAGGACTGAATTTACCATCCTACAGGAAGCGGCTTTAGACAGACAAACTTCAACAGCTCTCAAGTTGGCTTAGATAATAAAACCATGGATCTTCATGTAAGCTGCAACATAAAGCTGTTTTCACTTCTGTATCTGGCACTGCACTGTAAGTGTTTTAAACTCATATTTCTCCTCAAATATTGCCGTTTAAAATTGTACTCATTTAAAAAATAATTATATATATATATATATATATATATATATATATATCATGAGTAAATTAGTAAGTTCTCATGACTTATATGAATTTTGCCAAAAATTCTTTACATTTAACTGTGCATGTAATTTCAGGCTCTTTATGGAAGACTTCATTGAATGTCTCAGTGGAGCAGGGGCAAAATGTCACACTGAGCTGTCCACTGACGCCCAGCAGCAGCACAGGGGTTTTGAGCTGGTATAAACAGAGTCCATGGCACGAGCCACAGCTGATCCTCTCCTACAATATCACCAACACTTCACAAGTGCGCTTCGGGACGGGACTGGACCACAGCAGATACACTATCTTAACCAGGGAAGGGTTACACCCTCGTCACCTCTTACAAATCATCACAACTTTACAAAATGACACTGGAACTTATTATTGCGGGCTTTCAAACAAAACACAGATGAACAGATGAATGTTTGCCGACTGAATGCATATGCTGCATTGCAATATGCATATGCAAACATATATTATGTTTTAGATATAAACTGATCTTCAATGCATCCTTGTGCAAAAGAACTTTATTTATAGAAAACAATAAACTTTTTATAACTTTTTCTATTTTTTTAATGTTTAAATATTTCTGGCTTGCATTGCAAAACCTGCAAACTGTCTCTAATTGGATTAGTTGGCTCCCAGGAGATCTGTGCAGAAGTGCTGGCGGTGTTGTGATAGAATGAGCATCTGTCTCTGCCAGTAAACCAACCGCTCTTTCCTGTTTTTATGTCCCTTTTAACGGAATAACAGTCAAATATGTTTTTAGCACACTGATACTTCATGGTGTATAACTGAAAAGATTATACAATATTTACTTTTCAGCATATCATGTTAAAAAAAAAATATATATATTAATAAATGTGTGTTTGCATCTTGTCTGTACTTCAGATCATCTTTACATTCCAGGAAAAAGACGTTAATCCAATGTTATATTATATTATATTTAGTGCTGTCAAACAAGGAATTACATCCAAAATAAAAGTTTTTGTTTACAATATATATGTGTACTGTGTTTTATTTATTATCTATATACAAATACACACACACATATAGTATACATTTAAGCACTGCATGTATTAGCTATATACTAGGCTATATATACTGTAAGCACTGCGCTCTGTGAATAAAAAGCCTATTAGACATGAAGCATAAACTATAATAAACTACAGAATTAACTAGAAAGTTAAGGGGGAAAATTAATTACTTGAATAAAAACAAACAACAGAATTGTACATCCTAAAAATGAGAAAATTAAATAAAATGTAGAAAACTTTGTAGCCAAAATAGAATAATATAATAAGATAAAAAATAATGTAATAAAAACTACAAAACACATAAGCAATAACTAAAAGAAAATAAAACATAAAAAACATTTTCAATTATTATATAGTTTAATTATGTATGTATTAAAATAAATATGAATAAAAACAAGAATAATTCTAATAATAATATTTATAAAACAACAAAATGACTAAATTTTAAATTAAAAGTAAAGTAAAAACTCTAATTAATTAAATAATAAATAAAATTAAATTAATAGATCTCATTTTAGAAGACGATTTTATATATATATAGAATTTTAAATATTTCTGATCATAAAAAAAGAACATGAAATTTCCTAAAACCTGATTGATTTACCCTGTGAAGGAGTCAACAGTTTAATGGTTGATTGCTTTTAAATGGACCATCTGCACACAGCATATGAGCACAAGGGACGTTCTCCCCTCAACCGTCACCTTCATAAGAGTCAACACTGAATCAAATCAAGCTTCACTGGCTCTAGAGCGCGTTCTTAGACAGCGTTCGCTCACACGCAACATATCAAGAAATTAAATGAAACAGAAAAGAAATGACCAAGAATAGGATTATCATTATTATATGTCTTCTTCTGATGCGGTGAGATTTTAAAGTCAAAATCAGCCAATTAATGTCTTGATCATGCAGCTCATTGCAGATTTCTATTACAGCACTGCATCAGGTGAGAAGGACCCGATGAACCAGATGTTTAGCAGAGGACTTCGGCTTATCGTGGAAGGTAGGAGATGCTTTCAGGAATTTTAGAAATGAGGTTTTGCTCAGTTTATATTCATTATTTGCATGTTTTTTAGTTCCTCGCGTGCATGTTGATCACCAGGCGACTCCGAAAGTGCATGTTCTTCTTCCTGCTGGAGTTCAGGAGCGTTCGGAGAGAGTGACGCTGGCCTGTGTCATCACCGGATTACAGTCTAAAGCGGTGAGGATCACATGGAAGGTAAACGGAGCAACAGGCCTGAAAAAACATGCCAGCTCTCCACAAGTGCACCGAGAGCCTGGAGGCACCTTCTCGGCTGTGGGACTGTATTCGGTTCTGGCTCATAAATGGAGCGGTCAGAATATGTACAGGTGTGAGGTCACATACAAAACGGCGTTTCATTATGATAAGGCAGAGTCGCCTCTGTGCAGTCTTCCAGAGGGACTGTAATCGTGTTTTTTAAATTGCATGAGATCCATCTGCTGACCGCTCATAACTGGAGCTCAGATTTCACTTGAAAACGTTAAAAAGGACATCTTTTCTAAAGAAATGTAAAGAATTCAGAATGTTTGTTTTGTCCCATTATTTTAAAGATGCTAGCTTCCCAAATAGGACATTTAAAGAGCTAGTTCACCCAAAAATGTTTTACTCACCCTCGAGGTCTTCTAGGTGTATGTGAGTTAGGCTATATTAAAAATGGTCCTAGCTATTCCAGCTGTTACCATTGCAATGGATGGGTGTTTCTGTGGAACAGTCCAAAACATGTCAAAAAATGCGCACATCCACAATAAAATGTGACTTAAACGGCTCCGGGGGGTGAATAAAGGCCTCCTTTTGTGAGAATAAATAACTGGCTAATTTTCATTTTTGGGTAAGCTAACTCTTTAATGCTGTAGTTTTTAGGTAATCATAAATTGAGGGCAGCAAAATAAAATACTAACGATATATATATATATATATATATATATATATATATATATATATATATAGAGTATATATATATTAATGTTATGATTTATATTAAAAGACT
>JAUCMS010000012.1:9900603-9914262 GCA_032357445.1 Enteromius radiatus | reverse complement strand
CTGTGTATCTACTACCATAGATAGCATAATATTTGCTTTTTACATTTTATTGAATTTATTTTTTAATGTTTTATACACATATATATATATATATATATATATATATATATATACAGTATATATATATGCATGTAATGATTTATATTAAAACAGGCTTGATTTTCTTTAAACATATTATTGTGACTGACTGTATACTGTTTTGTTTTGTTTATTCCACATTATTCTGCTTTATGAAATATGGCTGTTTCAATTAATAATGGAGATGGGAAAAAAGCCTAATAAACAATCTTCAAACTGTTTTTAAAATAATTCAGAATGTTTGCATCGTCTCATTATTTTCACAACATGTTCTCTTTACAGCAGATGCATTTGGAAGTTTTCCTTGTGTAGCTCTCATTATTCCAAATATTGACTCTGATTAGACTTTAATTACTCCAATACAGTGTCTTTTTATCTAATCATCATAATCTGCAAAAGCTAGCAAAACAAATGGTATACTGCAAAGGTATTTAAACAAGTGATTGTCGCAGTAAGCAAAATATTGCTGAATTATTATTATTATTATTATTATTATTAAAACTATATTTATATACTTTTTGTTTTGTTTTGCAACCCTTCCTTGATTATCCATAATATACACATAAGCAATAACTAAAAGAAAAAGTTACTTTTTTTCTTCCCACACAATTATATCAAAGAAATCTGCATAGCTATTTTATGTTTAAAATTGTTTACATTTATACATCCAACAATGTTTCATACTGGCCATATCATAACTTTATATGCATATAGTGTATGTGTGTGAGTGTGTATATATTGTGTGTGAGCTATTTAAGGCTTAGGCATCTTTCAATATAAAAAAAAAAGAAAATAAAGCAACAAAAGTTTCAAATTTTGAGTCCTACCATCCAACAATGCTGATTTGCAGACATTAGTCTGAGGTTGAGGAGCTGTTACTACATCTGATGAATCACAAGAGGGCGCTAGAGGTTAAATGTAAGACCTGTTTACTGAAAAACTCAATAAGAGGTCATGAGAAGGACATCTCAGAGACCCAGACGCTTCTTACTTTCAGAAACAGTTGGCGTGCCACTTGCTCCTTGCTCTTCTTTTCAAAACTAACTCGAATATTATTAGGGTATCGTAATAAGATGTTCCTAACATGAGCTGGAAAAAACAAAAACAGATTTATTCTGTCAAATTGGTTTGTAATCAAGTGTCCAATTATATTTGTTTAATGTGGGAAACAACATAGAAATTCACGAGTTCAGATATTTATCAGATATTTATGATCGCTACGAAATTAAACTCATGTGTTCAGTGCTAAAAGTTCAAAAACGCTAGAGCTTTAAAATATAATGAATATGTGACATAGGGCATATTTAGCTAAATGGTCATTATTAGAGTTCCGTTTACTAGTAAACTATCGAGTTCAAGGACAGCTAGTGAACTGGTTAAATACGCCCTATTGTTTACGAGCATGTAAACCGTTGTTGACGTTTTTTTTTTTTTTTTGCGATTTAAACATCGACTGAGCCATTACATGAGATATGAGACATTTCAGTAAGTTGTTCTGTTTCTTTCACCGTACCTTCTGATGTTCATTCTTGTTTACTACATGCTGTGACTAGCAGAAAAGATGAAGAGATGATCGGTTCACAAGAGGAGATCTGTGACGAAGATCCATACTTCAACCCAGCCTTGAAAACACGTTTTATCTGCATCACGTTTATAAATGAATGCATCAATGGGAACTATTAGATACTAAAGAGCTGAGGAGTCCCATAGGAATGAGTTGGGCTCTGATGCTGAGATCCTATAGATGCTGATCAGGCGAAGAAGGCGGGCAGTTCTGAGTATGCAGCTATAGACAGTTCTGCTGACTTCACTGAAGTGTGACACGAGACAAGCACACTTAAGGCCGGCTCGTGTGCACATGGAGACCTGTGTACCAGAACTCAAGCATAAAGAATGTCTATTAAAAGTTGTGTTGATGTTCTTGTACTTTGAGCGTGCAAATTAAATGTGAATTCATCTCCACCTATCTTTCTGTGCTGCTTTGCGAATGTGTTTGTTTTGGTGTGCTTTTTATAGTCTACTTGGGGGGAAAACTAGGCCTACTGTACAAACTAGGACAGGCTTTAAATATTTGCATGGCCAGAGGAACAATACCTTTTTGGTACTTGTTTACAGCCTAAATGACTAATCTAGAGAACATTAGTGGCGTAGCGATTCAGAAATGTTGTCAGGTAAGTAGAGGTCCTGTTCAACAGGTTCCTCTCTTTGTTTTGAAGGACAGGCCTTGGCATGCCTCAGAGACAAAACTTGGTTAGCCTACAAAATAAATTTGATCAAAACAACCAATCATTCATTAAATCACTGTCAGCTGTCATTTTTATCTCTCCATCCGGCAATACACAGCAAAATAAATGATATTTACTTTATGTAAATCACTATACAGTGGGGCAAAAAAGTATTTAGTCAGCCACCAATTGTGCACCAAAAGTTCTCCCACTTAAAAAGATGAGAGAGGCCTGTAATTTTCCTCATAGGTATAACTCAACTATGAGAGAAAAAAAAATCACATTGTAGGTTTTTTAATGAATTAATTGGTCAATTCCTCTGTAAAATAAGTATTTGGAGACCTACAAATAAGCAAGATTTCTGGCTCTCACAGACCTGTCACTTCTTCTTTAAGAGGCTCCTCTGTCCTCCACACGTTACCTGTATTAATGGCATCTGTTTGAACTCGTTCTCAGTATAAAAGACACCTGTCCACAACCTTAAACAGTCACACTCCAAACTCCACTATGGCCAAGACCAAAGAGCTGTAAAAGGACACTAGAAACAAAATTGTAGACCTGCACCAGGTTGGGAAGACTGAATCAGCTTGGTGTGAAGAAATCAACTGTGGGAACAATTATTAGAAAATGGATCCCTTGATCTGGGGCTCCACGCAAGATCTCACCCCATGGGGTCAAAATGATCACAAGAACTGTGAGCAAAGATCCCAGAACCACACGGGGGGACCTAGTGAATGACCTGGAGAGAGCTGGGACCAAATAACAAAGGCTACCATCAGTAACACACTGCGCCGCCAGGGACTCAAATTCTGCAGTGCCAGACGTGTCCCCCTGCTTAAATCAGTACATGTCCAGGCCCGTCTGAAGTCTGCTAGAGAGCATTTGGATGATCCAGAAGAGGATTGGGAGATTGGGATGATGTCATATGATCAGATGAAACCAAAATAGAACCTTTTGGTAAAAACTCAGCTTGTCGTGTTCGGAGGAGAAAGAATGCTGAGTTGTATCCAAAGAAGCATGGGGATGGAGACATTATACTTTTTTCTGAAAAGGGACCAGGACGACTGATCCATGTAAACGAAAGAATGAATAGAGCCATGTATTGTGAGATTTTGAGTGAAAACCTCCTTCTATCAGCAAGGGCACTGAAGATGAAACATGGCTGGGTCTTTTTAGCATGACAATGATCCGAAACACACCGCCCGGGCAACAAAGGAGTGGTCTCCAGATCTCAACCCCATAGAAAATCTTTGGAGGGAGTTGAATGTCTGTGTTACTCAGCGACAGCCCCTAAACATTACTGCTGTAGAGGAGATCTGGATGGAGGACTGGCCCAAAATACCAGCAACAGTGTGTGGAAACCTTCTGAAGACTTACAGAAAACCTTTGACCTCTGTCATTGCCAACAAAGGGTATAACAAAGTATCGAGATGAACATTTGACCAAATACTTATTTTCCACCATAATTTGCAAATAAGTTCTTTAAAAATCCTACATTTTCCATTTTATCTCTCATAGTTGAGTTATACCTATGAGGAAAATTACAGGCCTCTCTCATCTTTTTAAGTGGGAGAACTTTTGGTGCACAATTGGTGGCTGACTAAATACTTTTTTGCCCCACTGTATATACTGGTAAAGTCTCTTATGTTCATTTATTTGTACAGTAGAAATAATTTCATAAAGTAATTTAATTATTTTTCTAATAAAAAACTTTTTTTTTGTTCTGTTTTAATACACAATTTATTCCTGTGAGTTTTCAGTATAATTTCTCCAGTCTTCAGTGCTGAAGAAACGTTTCTGATTACTATCTGTGCTGAAAACAGGATTTTTTCAGATTTTTCATTTTTTGATGAATATTTGAAAAAGAAAGCTTCTAAGGATTATAGATTTCTGTACTGTCATTCATTTTATCACATCATTGCTTAATAAAAGTATTAATTTATTTTATATAGTGTAAAATGTAAAACCCTACTATTAAATAATAAGGAAAAACATACAGTTAGAGAGAGTGTGTGTGTGTTGTAAATATGCATATACAATGAATGCATATTGGAGCTTCTGAAAAATCTTCTGAATCCATGCAATATCTGAAATATATCAGTATTAATATTTTTTTTTAATTTAAACTGAAAGTATTTCAGGTTTTTGCATCTGAACACATTAGTCTTAATATTTCACAAAACTGCATCTGCACAAAATGCCAATACTTTAATGTCACTGAAAGCATCCTTTAGATTTGCAAATTTAGTTGTTTTTTTTCTTCAAAAAAAAAAAAAAAGTTATATAAGATACACATCAGTCCTGTGTATGAGCTCATCTCAGCATCTGACAGCATGTGTGTGATACACAGACAAACTGATGGACTCTGAGAGCCGGCCCACACTCACTTTACCCCTCTTTCTCTCTCTCTCTCTCTCTTTAGCTCTTAAGAGAGAATGGTGAGTAATGCTGGCGGCTTTCCAGGCCGCTATTTACATGTCTGCACTGTGGAAGAAAAAACCGGTCTGAACCAGTGCATACTGACTCTCAGGGCCTTTCCAGAAGTCTGTTCACTCACTCTCTCTCTCTCTCTCTCTCTCTGTGTGTCATTGATTCAGATGTAGGAGTGCATGAACTTCTCTACAAGTTCTCTGGTGGCATTCTTTCTCCTGGAAGAGTCTGCGGTACAGATTCCTGGGAAGTGTAAGAGGATCCCCATTTAATCCCAACTGACCGAGGGGTTGTGGAGTCTAGGTGTCTTGTCAGTTGTGTAATATATAACGTGTCATGGTGGATGTCACAGCTCTTGATTAGCACAGGCATGTCTCAAACATTTCTGAGCTTGCATGACTCAGTCGCATCTATGTCAGGAAAGGAAGAAAAAGTCCAGACTATGACTTGCTATTTTAGTGTCACCAACTATACACTGCTGATACGTGACAGAATTAGAACACACTCTTATTAAATGTGCTGCATATGTCCGGTTCACGAGTGAATCACTTTTTTGATTCCTTTCAGTGATTCAGGTTTGTAAAAGTAACTGCTTCAGTTTTGGTTTGTGAATGGATGCTTTTACAATTTGGCTGTTTTAGGCTATATATAATACTGAACAACAAGAAAACATTTATTCACAAACCTATAAGAACAAGTGCTGTATTTTTTCAAAGAAATTCGTCTGACCATTTCTATTAATATTTTTTATGTTTTATTGAATGTTTTAAATTAGTTTTTGTTTCTATATTTCCATTTTTGTCATTTTGTTTAGATTTTTTCTTGGATTTTTTTTATTTTTTTACTTATGTTTTTATTAATATTTATTTATAAATTTAGTTTTAATTATTTTATTACATCAAGTTAGATTAAAAAAATATTTTAGTTTAATTGTATTTGCGTTTTTTTTTAGTGAACTATAATAATCTTGTTTAGTATGTGTGTGAGAGAGTGTGTGAGTTTTAGATTATAATACTCATTTTTAAATAATAATCTACAATGCTTTGTTGAGATTTCTGGGAACATAACTCTATAAAACAATTCAGTCATCAAGTACTAACTGCGTCTCCACATCAGTCAGACCACATGAATCTACCTAACAGTCAAATAAGGGATTAACGATCAAATATATGTTTCGTAATATTGATAATAAAACCAAGTCTCCTTCACATGTAGTGTATTTCCATAAGCAGCCCTTAAATATCCCTCATTTAAGCAAGTGGGCTGCTTTATACAGATTGCCTGTTATTTACAGTTGTGGCGGGGGAGGGGCATGACCTCTGACCTCCATCATCAGTCATCTGAAGCACATCCAGGTGCAGAGGTTGTTTCCAACCCACTGATCCTAAAGGTGCCATTCATCTGGGTTTCTTCTGTACTTCAAACTAATTTACAGCCTCTGGCTGAGCTGCCTTTTCATCGGGTTAAGAAGGAAAAATGTGTTTTTGGGTCATTTAAAGAAAAGGCTGCAAAGAGCAGCTGTTTTTAAAAAAAATATATATGTTTTCCTAAATATTGTTATATTTTTGGACATTTAATTTTTCTATCTTACACAAAAAAATAAAAAATAAAATAACTGAATTTGCACTGTAAAAACAAGAAAATACTGTTTCGGTCTTTCTACTTATTTACTTTTTAATCGATATATTTATTTATTTATTTATGACATTTAAAATGACTCTTAATGCAAGGCCAGTTTAAATACAAGTCAGCCAGCTGTTTTTTCCGTTAACTTTTTGTTTTTGTTTTTTTGTTGTTTTTTGGCTGTTGTTTGGGATGCAGTTAAGATGCAGTTAATTTATAGGGAACTGACAACGTAAATAACATAATCCTTTACCTAATTATATAAAATTAACAACATAAAAAGACCTACTGATACATAAGTGGTCTTATACATTTGATTCTGACCTATGACATCCGAGTCATTCGATCTTACATAACCTCATATGTAACAGTAAAACAGTTCATTTAACAGATGTAATGCAGACAAAAATATTTCACGAATGCATGTAGATCAATAATATTGGAGAAAAAATGCCAACATCGTTAATGGTTTTAGTAACACTTTATAATAAGGTCTAATTTGTTAACATGAGTAAATGCACTAAATTTCTTAATGTTTGTTGATGTTAGTTAATCATGTTTATGTTAATTCACAGTGCATTAACTAATGCTAACAGATCAAATTTGAATTTGTAATAAAGTTGAAGATTAAAACGTAATACATTTGAAAATGCTTATAAATCATGCTATTTAATATCATGAACTTTTTAATCAAACTTTTATTTTCTATGTGTTTGTGTGTCACAGTCTTGATGATTTGGATCAACCCTTTTATTTGCTGTATGCCTTTTATTTACTGTAAATGGGCAGCGTTTTCCTGATGCTAGAGATAGAGAGAGAAGAACAAACTAAATGCTGTCAGGAGCGTTGTGTTCTCTGTAGAACAGCTGTGCTCTGCTTCCTGCTGAGACTCTCCTCCCCAGCTCCTGTTTCCTCCTGCAGCTGACACAATGCAGAGCGATGCCGCTCCAGCCAGAAGCTTCTGGAGTACTGTGCCACTGTCTGCGCTGTGCTCACTTGATGCCATACATCTAATATGAGTATTGTAAACAAAAACAATCCCTTACAACCACAGTTATGACAATAAAACTGTGATTTAGCCATTTAGCCACAATGGCAGAATGCTAGTAAAGGTTTGCTACAGTGCTTGGAGATCCCTTGTTAATTTATTATATTTTACTGTAGTAACAATAACTAAGATTATGATATTTTCAAGGTTGCTGGAAACATCACTGTGGCCTGACAATGAATATAAAACCAGAAAAACATAATAGGTTTCTAAAGATAAATAGCTAAGTTATATAAGTGAATAACATTATTTTTACTGACAAGCATATATATATATACACACATATACTTTTATACCCTTTCTCGGTAAACATGTCAATTAGGTGAAACCCTATATAAAGCCAACATATAAATGTTTTTGCCAGGTCTTATTTCATCATACCGGTATGTATTATGTTCTTATTACATAAGGCTATTTTGTTTTTTTCATGTCAATATTTGACAGAGTACATTAAGTATAATTACAGCACACTGTCATAAAATACCTTAAGGATATATCATGAAGTTTTAAATCTGACATGACATCCTGAATGGAAACCAAGCATTTGGGGACCCAAACTGAGCACAATATGGACCAGACCAAGCTGTCCCCTTCCAAGACTGTTCCACGAAAGGACAAACAAGGTGTGAGCCTCCGTCTCCATCTGAGCCCCGAGCCCCTCCACCCTGAAGCACAGCCAAGTAAATGCAGAGTGAACCAGAGTAAGCCAGTATGACAGAGATACTTGTACCCTCGTACCCAAACCCCTCTGACGTCTCCAGACCCCTGAACACACTCACAGACACATGTTGACACTTCCTGTGCTACTCGCACTTTTTTTTCCCATATGTCACTTCCAGGACAAATATATGACCTGTTTTTCTCACTGTTTCCTGTTGTAAGACACTCTTTTAAACAAAGACGTATTTTAAAACAAAAGCAGCTAACACTAAAGTGATTTAAGGGAGTAAAGATATTACGGTAACACTTTGTTTTACTGTTACACGTTGCTTATTAGCATGCATATTACTAGAATATTAGCCATTTGTTAGTGCTAATTAAGCTCATATTAATGCCTTATTCCACATCCCTAATAAATGTAGGTATCTAAACTTAAATGGGTCATATGATGCTATTTTAAAGATCATTATTTGACGTAACAGCTTTGGCGGGTAACACAGTCACTTCCAGCATGTCCTGATTTTGCCTGGGACAACATTTTAAAGCATAAATATAGTATTGACCATATTTCTACACCTAAACCTACCCTTACCCATGAGTAATGCCTAAAATCAGAGGAAATGATAGATGACTGACAATGATGTACAAGCATCAAACACTGATTGTAAGTCTAAACTTCACAAAAACTGTAAACCTTTTCTTTAAACCTGATTGGTTAATCACAATGTTGTCCCAGGGTCAACAAAGATGTTGATCCAGGGACATCTTGCACTTGGCAAAATCAGGTTAGCCACTCTGGCGGGTTGAATTTTATATACAGTAATATAACTCGACATTAATGAGGCAAGTAGATTTTTTTTTAAGGGGCCGGACAACTAATCTGATTAAAACTGCACTGAAATATTGATCAGAATGGCACTTGCTTCATTATTCATTTTAAATAATTTAGATTTTTTTTCACCCTCAGATTCCAGATTTTCAAATAGTAGTATGTCAGCCAAATATTAACAAACCATACATCATAAAAAGATTATTTGTTCAGCTTTCAGATTATGCATGCATCTCAATTTATAAAACTTGACACTTATGACTGGTTTTGGTGGTGCAGGATCACAAACGATGAGTTGAATTAGTTAATAGCATCAGCGGTCAGTGTTTGAATGCCAGTAACTCCAGAGGGTGTCCAGCCTCAGATTGTTCACAAAGCTTAATATAGCCATGCTTTCGATGTGCTTTGCTGATTCCCAGAAATGGCCTGTGTGTGTGGAAAACAAGAAAATATGAAAATTAACTTTTAACAGTTTCCAATCTCCAGTCCCGCCTCACCCATGTGCCTCGGTGTTTCTCGATGTCACACCTGCTTTCAATCAGGTTCCGTGCTAGAGTAACTAGGATGTTTTCCTGGAAAAGACTAGCGAGTGAGCAAAACTTCAGGGTAAAAGACGCAGATTTGCGCTGTTTTGATCAAGCGGTGGTAATTGTGAACACATTTAAGAGAGCTCTGGCACAGACTGTCATAGAAAGACTGAGCTGACATGTGCCAGGAACGCTAGCGGTGATTCTGGACACTGGCATCCGAGTGACTCTGGTCATCTTGTTTACTTAAAATCCAGAACAAACATCTTTTAAATGTGTTTTTCAAGCTTCTATTCTGGTAAGCGACTTTACCCCACACCCCCTGCTTCCAGCAAGACAGCCTGAGCCAATAGCTCCAAAAATAGTGTGATCCACAGACATCAGATGTATATAGTGCCCTCGAGCTTTGTTCCCGTCTCACCTTTAACCCAGTCAGAAGTTTATCGCCGCTAGGCTCAATAAACACCCCATTTCAACAGTTGATGGCTTTTGTTGGATCCGTTTTTTGTCAACCTTGTTGGTGTTTGCTGAGGACCGGTTTTTAAAGGACAAACATAATGCTAATGTTCCAATGTCATTCTTCACTTTTCAATATGGCTTAGTGGCATAATTAATTTGATGCGAATGGAAATTAGGCTGTGAGGGACAGAGGAACAGCGGGTTCAATTGCTATTTGCAAAACATCCAGAAGCATTCGTTTTCAGTTTGAGCTGGGACAGCGACCATTGGCTATGAGCAAAAGTTTGTGCAAATGCATTAAGACTAAACTAAAACAAGGCAATGAATTAATAAAATTTTGCCAGTGGCCATAAATTATTAGATTCAGCCTTTCATCATAGACATAAATTATATTTTACAGTATATTATAATAGAAATCAAAATAATATTTCACATTATTAGTGTTTTTTCAGTTTTTTGATCAAAGAAATTCAGCCTTGATGAGTCTAAAAGACTTCTTTAAACACACACACACACACAGATATATGTAAATATACACATTTTATTTTATAAATAAATAATTAATAAGTTAATAATTAATTAATTAATTAATTATTATTTTATTTATATTTTACATATAATATGGCTTTGGCTTGATGTTCTCAGGCTGTGTCCTCGATCATACACAGATCATAAACAATGACTTCCTTATGCATTCCTCTGTGGAACGAATGTGGAAGCACCAAATCAATGTAACAGCAGTTTATGGATCTATTCCTAGCAGTCAGATTTCATCTGAGAGGAGTCACCCTCGAATCCAGCCATCCTGGAATTTTTAATGCAGATGATAAAATCTTTATTATGAGATGGACTGGATAAATCAGTTATTTATATGTCTTTTCCTTGATAGTGCAAAACAAGCTTCATTCTTTCTCTCCTCCCCCAAAGAGATTTATACATTGAGTTCTGAGCAAACAATTCAGTGCAGTTCACTGTTCTCAGAGTCTCTGTGTTTCCTCTGTAACAGTTTCAGGGGACTTGACCAATCATTTGCAAACAGGAAAGGCAGACTGATAGCGAACACTTCCCCCGCACTCAAGCATTTTTGTTTTCTACCCGGTCCTCTAAGAGTAAAGCAAACAGATACATTTTATTCTCAATTAGGACTTATCACTAAGATGACTAATAAAGCAACACTATTCATCAGTTAAACCTGTGACTGGTTGCAGAAACCGCTGAGACTACACTTTTTAAAAAATGATAAAAAAGCATTATCGAACATAACTATAAAAACAATGGACCTTTTTCGTAATTTTGGGTTTCTCATCAACGGAAGTCATCATGGTTGGGTTAACTTGAAGAGCAGTGAATGGAAGAGGAACACAAATATATTTTTTGCATTCTCGTTTGCTAAAAGAGCAAAAAACTTGAAAGAGCCTGATAAGGCAGTCAGACGAGAGAACAATGTCAAATTCACTGTCCCTCCCATAGACTCCGCACTAGTTTTTTTGTGATATAATGCAAAGTATATTGTTATAAATGTACATAATTTTGAATAAAAAAAACTAAATAATAAAACTTGACGCTCAGTTTTGTGAAAAGGGTCCATGATTGTTTCCAAACAACTTTCCCAAACACTCCCCCATGCACTACAATTAGCCCCGCCCCAAACTCACACCATTGGTAAAGCCATTGTTGCTTTGTGCAGCTGGTCGGAATTCTCAGACAAGGTGCAGTGTTTTGCTTTTCTCTGCAAATAACATCTCATTCATGCTACCCACATTTACAACATAGGCCTACTGACTATAAGTAACACTGCAACTAGATGTCAACTAATTTTTACTAATATGCAACTACATGTCTTCTAACTCTCAGAGTAAACTGTTAGGGTAGTAAATTGACATATCTTGCAAAGTTTCTTATAGTCAGTAGGCCTATGTTGTATGTTCTGGATCCATCATGATAAAGTTATTAATCTACTAAGTCTACTAATCTATTAAGTCTACTAATAATCTAATGACTGCTAGTTGACATGTAGTTGCAAAGTTACTTACTGTTAGTAGAATGTCTAAGCTGGACTATTTAAATAAAGTGCTACCCAATTATATATATATATATATATATATATATTATTATTATTATTATTATTATATTATATATGTACAGCACTGGGCTTTTTTAACTTAAACACAAATATTCCCAAAAGCTTATGTATGGTTGCTTTTCTCAAGTACTTGTCTTATTTTAAAGACTTGTGCAGTGGGAAGAAAAATAGGACACGTCACTTTTAAGACTGGATGTTGAAAAGTTAAACCGGGAAAGTAACCTGGTGAATCACTAAATCATGCATGTTGTTTTTTTATAACAATGCATTTTGCCTTTGCACAGAGAACAACTAATGTCAATTTAAATGTCAATTATGTTTTGGAAAAAAACGAAACAAGATCACACCGTGTTCCAGCGAGACAGTGTGTGGTACCTTTCAGCAGATGCAGCCTTAACCGCAGGCTTGCTTTTTTTTGTTTTGTGGTTTCATTTAAAGGGCCAGTGATGTCACTCATGTTGAATTTTTAGATGTGTTTTGCAACAGAAGGGAAATTCGTGCCTTCCTCTAATTGGCTAAATGTTGTTTTGTTCTGCAGTAATATGCCCAGAGACAGGAGAGCCAATCAGAGAGAGCGAGGGAGGGGCCACTGCACCATATGCTGAACCAGGCTGGTTTTCTAAACAACCGCACAGTGCTAGTCCGGATGTCTCATTTCGCACAGTACTCTGTGTGTGTGCTAGGCCAGCTGTGCCCTTTCCTGCCCTCTTGGCTTCTCCCCTTGTTTTGCGTTAAAGGTGACCCATAATTCCCTTGAGTTTGGCCCTGCTCGGGTTATTCCACCAGAAGTCGTCAGCTGTGAGAATACACTAACCCACAGCAGAACGACCTCACGAGCTCTGCTGCTGCTAGTCAGCCAAATGTTAAGTCACTGCACACCAGCGCACAAACAAACAACAGCATGGCTGCAACACTTTTGGTAGCAGCTAGACTTTAGTATGCTTTGCTGTAAAATTTGACCCTCTGTTCTCTGCTCCTGGTGCTCGGGTTTGTGAAGTATGGCACAATAGGGCTTTTATACCACTTGGATTCTTGGCTTTCTGTTGTCTGGCACAGACTCCATGCTTTTTTCCCCTGTAATTCGACAGCAGTGACCTCTCTCCACCTGCTTCTTACTCTAAACCAGCCTGTCAGGTCGGCCTGGTTATTAAGCCAAAGATAAGAACGCTGAAGTACTCACCACTAGTTGTTTCTTCTCTCTTATGCAGGAGGCAAAAATAGTTGGCTAGTTGTGGTGAACCAGAGCTAAAATATAGAGATAGACAATTCATCGGTCAACATTTACTCACCCTTAAAAAACTTTTCCACATGGAAGACATTTTGAAGAATATTGCTTGTTCTTGTTCTTACAGTGAAATTCAATGGGGTCCAAAAACAACACTGGAAAGAACATCACAGATTAGTCAAAGGATAGGTTTGTGTGAGCAAAATTCATAATATTTTTATTATCACATACACATACCAATTTCAGTATATGGATTGTTTTTCTTAAAACCTTCATGTTCATCTGAAGAAAATAAGTCATATATATATGTAAATAACAAGATAATTTCAATTTCTAAAAACCTAAAATTCAGGATGCACTTGGCTGAAAAATGTTGAACTAAATGTTATTTCACAAATTCGCACTTCTTCATTAACTTAAAAAGCAAATTTGGCGTGCTGTCCGGGGAGCGAGCCGGGAGCTCGACGGACCC
>JAUCMS010000012.1:9881240-9892912 GCA_032357445.1 Enteromius radiatus | reverse complement strand
TTTGTATTTATATATACTTAATAAATATACACAGTATATACAAATATATTATGTAAAGAAAAACTTTTATTTTGGATCGCGATTAATCGTTTGACAGCACTAATAAGAATAGAAGCATTTCAGATAACAACACAGGAGGAAAAAGGACACTTTGTGCCTCAGGCTCCACTTATGTTATATATAGTAAAAGCACAACCCTCAGGACACTTTTGCTGAACTCTTTTGACATTCTCATGGATGGAAAACAAAGATTTTATGATAAATGCCATTGTATTCGAGTTAGTTACTCTTGAGGCACTTTACAAGTTACTTTTCCCAACTTTTTTTGTTCTTGAATAAACGGAAGTTGCCTAACTCTTTCCTTTGCATAACTGTAACATTATGAATAATATTCAAAATAAATCTATGACTGCTATCATGAATATAATAATAAAAACACCCAGCATTTTCAAATGTATATTTTTTCCTTTTTATTTACTTAAAAGTGATTAACAAAATATATGCTTGTCACAAATTTCAACAAAAAAAAAAATTATAAAATACATTCATTCAAAACAATCGTTAAGAGTTATACCTGAATGTACACTTTCTCATAATCTGGAAATGAAGCAAGTCTGTGGTATTTTTGGAATGTGCATAAGGACACTTCAGGGAGTCGAAAGCTTAACGTGACATAATCCCTGCAGTTTTTCATCGTTTCATCTAAAACAACAAAAAAAAGGCACCTTGGGTACACATGGCTCTGTACTTTATCCTATCAATTAGTAAAGCTAACCGTCGCAGGCTGCTCGAGTCCTGCATTTCATACATGAGCTCAAGTCACAGGCAAAAACAATGAAGAAAAACAACGCTTTTGCTTTAAAAGTTATCCTTGGTTTACATTCTGTGAAACATTAAGACCTTCCAGGTCACAGACTCGACCTCGGTCGAGCCAGATGAAACTTATATCAACATAAGTTCCACTCCAAGAGAAGGGGGAAAGGATTTTCTACTTCCAGGATTTGCAATTTCCCCCTAAACTCTAGTTTTTTTCTCCCTTTTGCATAGAATTATCGGTTTACATGAACGTTAAACCGATCTCTTTGGCTAACACCAACGCCAAAAGAGACGTACATGATGACAGTTTCGGGAAAGGACAACATCACACGCCTGCTACCATCTAAAATTGGCAGACTGCAGCTGGTTAGGAGGGACTCTGCCCTCGTTCACAGCAAAACAAGGCACTATGGGTAGCATCTCTGAATGGCTTCTCACCCATAATTCTCTAGTGATTGTGCCCCAGATTCCCTGAATCTACGTACAATCGTTCTAGGCACAGACCAGAGTCTGATCACTCTTTGGGACACAAACGCGGGCAGAACCTTTGTTCGTCCCGGTACTGAATGTCCTCTTTGTTTGATGAAAGTGCTCTGCCTTGCCTAGTCCAGACATTTCCTCCTCTCTCGGCCCCGCTGCTTGAAGCACAGATGCCAACGGCACGTACGAGGAACAAGTGCCAATCTCAGTCTCAGAGAGGCGTTCGGGAGAATTAAAATCTCGGCTTTTGTTTCAAACATCAGGTGATGCTCAGCTGGCAGAGAGTTCAACAGGTCATGCAGCGAGGACGCATGGTGAAAGGCTGAGGGTTTGGGTCCACCTGAGAAAAACAGATCAGAACATTTCCTATAGTCATGCTTTTTAAGAGTAAGTTTCGGGATTGCATTTTACACATATTATACAATATTACATATTAAATGCATATTACAACATATATATTTACTTTTTGTACTGTGGGGTGAAACAGGGTTGTTTTTTTGTTTGATAAACATGCAAAAAGGTAAAAACTAGTTAAAAACCGCTGTCTGATAAGTATCTGCGGTTTAGCATGTCTGCCCACCTCGCTGTACACCGGAGGCGGGCGTAATCTGAACTCCTGCACGTAGGCCATGAGGGAGCACTGCAGCACACCGCTGAGATCTTCCTCAGGTTGGACGGCTGTGGAGTTCTGGACCGCTTCTTCATCGGACACCACAGAGCTGTAATCTGGAGGAGCTGTGGTTCAAAAACAAACCAGACTCAAAGTGAGCCACACATTTCACAGTATGACCTCGCTTTCAGTCTGATGAAAGAAAATGAAACCCAGGGCTGGGTAGAAACGTACGCTCAGGCTGCTCGGGGATGGCCATGCGAAGCCACTCCAAGTTGACGCTGTACTGGCTGCTTACGCTAGACGTGCGACTGCCAAATGGATGCAAAGGGATGGTGCCCATAACCAAAGGAAGCTCCAGGGATAGCTTGGACGTCCCAGGAACATCAATGCAAACCTAAATACAAAGTGATGTTTAGTAAGATTCAGTAGCAGCTTTA
Source organism: Enteromius radiatus (assembly GCA_032357445.1). NCBI lineage: Eukaryota > Metazoa > Chordata > Actinopteri > Cypriniformes > Cyprinidae > Enteromius > Enteromius radiatus. The sequence continues at coordinate 9,890,566 of JAUCMS010000012.1, read as the reverse complement.
GTAGCAGTGTTGGCCTATTTTAACACTTGTTCAGGATCTTTTTCTTGTTTGCAGGTTGAAGAGATCCCAATAACATGATATATATAACCCCACCATATAATAATGATATATAGGGCATTATTCCACACCGTACCGCGATTTTTACCAGGAAGCCCCTCTGAAAAGTAGTCCCTGTTTAGTAGCTCAAGTTCTCAAACTCACCCTGAGCATGTATTCCACTTTAATGATGCGACACTGAAGGATGGAGGGGCCGACTGGAGGGATTTTAATGGCCCGACCGTGCCACGTCTCTCTCCGGTGTGCGCCAACTATATCCCCGCACAATGTGGCCACCACGGCCCTCTTCTGCTTCATGGTTCCCCTTGCGATGAAGGTCTGTGTCTGTGTGATGAAAGCTTTGGGTACCACGGAGCGAGACGTGGAGTTCTCGAATTCAGCAAAGACTGGAATCACTTCGCCTGGGGTGTATCCCTTGCGGTCGATCTTTGCGGTGACAGACACCTGACCGTGGTTGCGGTACCAGATGCGGGCCATCTTCTCTTTGGTTCCAGCTTGAGGCGCCTGAAGATAAAAACTCAGATTAAGCATGAACAAAACCATAAACCGTATATAACAATAACAAAGTGATCGGCCGTTCTGAGCTCCTACCAGTAAACTTGGTGTATTAATATCAATGGGCTCGATAACAGTGAACTCCTTCTTGACCTTCTTGACGGTGGCCCAAGGGCGATGCAGCTTAACCTTCACCCAGTATCGAATGCTGCCGTGCTTGCCTTCAAAAGATGTCACGAGAGTCCTGACAGACAAAACACTTACATTAACGCTCATATCCTTTTAAAACTTTCCAAATAAAGCTCACTGATAACATTTTTATGAGACTAATAAAGCAAGCAGCGCTTACTCCTCTGGCAGCTGGAAACTGAAAGGGTACTCGTGTCTCCCGGCAGACAGGACTGTCAGCTCACCGTTATCTGGAGAGAAAGAAAGGTATAGAAACATGATTGCACCAATAAATCATACCCACACAACGATAAGGGCAGTAATATCAGAACTGCATGATGATAGAACACAGGAACATCAACCTCTGATGTCACCAATGAATATTTTGTCTAGTTCATGCAAAACCTTCAGGTTAAGGTTTTGTTAGTTGTTAAAGACAAAGCACAACTTGTTTCTCATTTAACCCCGGCCTCTCGAATAATATTGGTTTATTAAGCAGCAGTTAAATATTGCTCAGTTTAATCGTTATTTAAACGTTAACCAAACTGCTTAAAAACTTACAGATTAAACGTATATTAACTTAAAAAACGCTGATGTAGCGATATCAGATGAGTGAGTCAATTATCAACGATTCCTTTCAAGGAGTCAAATACGTTCAATTAATCTCTTGATCCAACTGAGAAAGAAATATGAGTGATTCGTTGTCCAGTTCGGTTCTTTTGAATCAATGGTCTTGTAGGATGATTAACATTAACTGAAAAATAATAACACACACAGTATACGTGTAGACGCGTTGATGCTTTTGTCTTATCTTCAATCAATTTTCACTTTCATTATGCAAAAGAGCTGACAGTATGTCACGTGAGAAACGGGTTTAAAACAACATGAGGGAGAATAACAAAAATGTTGTTTTTATTTTTGGGTGAAAGAGTCTACTGAACCATCTTCTAGCGAGGCAGCCCACTCTGGCTGCGAATGACTGACCTGCCTGCAGCAGAACTTCTCTCCGGTTCAGGTACTCCACTTCGTCGCTGTAGTTCTGCGTGTAAGCCGTGCTGGAGCCGGCGCTGCGAGACTCGGTCCAGTGAACTTTAGCGAAACCTTCTGCATGCAACTTCAGCGACTCTACTTTACTCTCCGCCGAGAGCTCGAGCACAACCTTCCCCGAGACAACATCTCCGCTGCTGAACACCGGAGGACAGTCCAGCTCCGGGGAATCAAACACTATATCGAACTTTTTCAGCTTGTCAAAAATCATCTTTGGTCTTTCCCAAGTGCAGTCCCTTTTAGTTAGTCTAATTCAGACGTGCGAAGTCAAACAAAGAGCGAGAGCGTGCATTCAAGTGCAAGAAAGCTGCTCTGCCTTCAGGTTCAAAATAAAACTGAAGCTGTGCATGTTCCCTGATCGGCCTTTAACTCGTGTGGGCGGGCTTACTGAATTTATTATGTAAGGCCTATTGCAGGAGTCGCTGCCTGCTCATAAACATCTTAACTGGGTGTGGATGGAGAGCTCGGATGATTGATGCTTACAGGTTCTTAGACAAAAACAAGCTGACTGAGCATGCCCAAAGCAGAGGAACCTCCCAGTGAAGAAGTTCAGCAAAACAAAAACGGGTTCGTTCTGTGCTGTTGTGCTACTTTCATTCAGTCACTTTAATATTTATGTGCACAATATACAAACACTTAAATCCATTCCAGTCTCTGAAACATTTAGTGTCACTGCAGAAGGAGTGTGAACGGACAAAATTGCAAACGTGCAAAAGTACTTTTATCAGGCTTTTATGACCAAAACAACTTTTTTTTACTTTGTTAGCAGCAAAGTAAAGTTCACGCATCGCCCTCTCGCGGTGCATCCCTCGTGGATTTGTTAGTGTGCTTCGTTCTCTCTCTAGTGGTTTAAAGCTGAATTACAACGTGATGACTGTCACGGTATGTGCGGCCAAGTCTCAAGCTGTTTATTTAGATAATGATAAGAAAGCCTGACCATGCTATTTCTTAAACTGACACTGCGGTATGTAAACACGCACCAAAACTGTGTATTACGCTGTTTTGACAGAGAACCAACTATAATTGGCTGAAACTTTAAAACAGCCGAGCATTGGTCAGTCCAATCCAAGGCTTCAAGGATGAATGGACATAATCATATTCCTTAAAGGACTCTTTATTGTTAGTTGAGATATCTGACAAAACATTGGGTGTGATGACGGACTTGTCATCTGTCCACAGCTTCATTTCTCTTTATCACTGAAGAAAGAATTGTCTGTTTGCATTCTGATAACCTTTGATAACTTGGGGAAGAGAGGAAAACTAATAGCCTACTCAAAAGAATAAAAATATTTTCAATTAATATTAAAGAAAAACATTTGTTCAAATAATTTGACAAAGATTATTTACTTATTGTTATGAACTCATTTTTCTTTCATTACTCTAAATAAATTATTTAATTATTACAAAAATATCAGTTAATTGAATATTAATTAAACAAAAAGTGTATCAAAATATATTTTATATCATCATATATTATTGAGAGGATTGAGACAAAAATCAGCGTTTTAAGGTGTATGCAGATTGATGCATTTAAACCAGCTACTTTGCATGCTAGATAAGTTTACTAGACATAGCTTATATAATACATCACAAAACAGTATTGGCACACCATATTGTACTGCATCCACAGAAACTGCCAGCTACTGCTGCAGTGTTAAAATCAACTAATAGGTCATAACATTTATAACTATCACTATAATACGTTTTTAGAGCCGTAAAACACAACCTGATAACTTGTAAATCAGTACTTCCTACTAACATCAACCCAAACGTGCCTTTATTTGATTTTAATGACAATAGCTGAGCTTTTATCGCCTTGGTGAGAAGCATTTGGTTTGTGAAGTGCAGTGGCTTGTGTGTATTTCACCTAAACAGATGAATGATTAACCAGATCACACATTTGCTCAGGGTTATCCCTCCTGTACCAGCTGTCAAAGGTCATGAAGAAGATGCCAGTCTCTTAAAGAAGCAGTTCACCATTTTGTTGTGATTTACTCTCCCTCATGTTATTCCAAACACGCAGGACTTTATTTTTTTCATTGTTTTTGATTTTTTTTGTATTCATAATGAATGATGACTAAAGATGTAAAACCTTAAAAAGGGCATAAATATCACAGTAAAAATGGTCCTCAAAAGCTAAATAAGCCTAGAGAAGCTGTATTCCCAGCGACAGGAATACAACGTTATAAATATTACTAACAGCATTATTTTTTCAGAAACAAATTACATTTTCCCCGTTACAACGGCATTACTGTTATTGACAATAAAATGTGCCGTTATAGGCTCAGTTCGTCTTAATGGATGTGCAGTGTAACATACCTGTATTTGACGTACCATAAACTCTAGGCGCAATAGTCGCTGACGCTTTGACTCATGCGGAAAGAAAGACACAGAGCTAGAGAGCCTTACATAAAACACAGAATTGATGTGCTACATGTAAACTGGAATTCCTCAGCTTTTAAAGGGGTCGTGATGTTGATAAAAAGAACATTATTTTGTTTATTTGGTGAAAAGCAATGTTTTTATGCGGTTTAATGTGCAAAAAACACATTATTTTCCGTACACTGTACATTTTTGCTTCTCCTCTAAGCCCCGCCTCCTGAAACGGTCGGTTTGTACAAAGCTCATCACTCTCATAAAGCGGGGTGTGTTCTGATTATCCAGCTATCCTGTGACTGGCCGAATACTGCAAGCATGTGGTGGAAATTATACATTTGTTGTATTCAGTGTATCCAGTTCTTTTAATAAGTAAGTGTAACATAAGGTTGTGAGTCAGAAGCGCCAGACTGTTCTTGCAGAGGTAGATTTGCTTTACTTTAAAGTCTCTGTGCACAGACAGCATAGACTACTCTCCATGTTTTAGGAGTCCATCCTCTGTAAATGCACTGAACACACTCTAATATTAAGGTTGAACTGTTCTGAATCAGTGTTGTGAATACAGCTGACCACTGATTTCTAGTTAAGTCTCTTTTGGAAGCACAAAAAAGTAGTTTCACTTTCACAACCAAACACAGCAACTCCTGAACATGGCACCGCAGCAACACTACAGTGAGAAAAATAGTTTTTCATCTTTTTGTATGTAAACCACAGGTGTCAAACTCAGTTCCTGGAGGGCCGGAGCCCTGCAGAGTTTTGTTCCAAGCCTGCTCCAAAACACATACTATGCAGTTGTCAATTAAGCCTGAAGGACCGGATTAGTTGGATCAGGTGTGTTTAATTAGGGTTGGAGCTAAACTGTGCAGGGCTGTGGCCCTCCAGGAACTGAGTTTGACACCCCTGGTGTAAACCCACTCTGTGACATAGAAAAGAGGGGGCGTGTTTAAACAAGCTGTTTTGGGGGGGCGTGAACAAGTCTTTTATAAAGAATATCTCTTTGGTTTTGAAACTTTTAATCTTTGCAACTTGAGGGATCTTATCTATCCACTAACAGCTCGTAACACTCCAAAGAGAGAGGAAAATCTTAAATCGCATCATATGACCCCTTTAAGAACTGCCGGTTTCTCTGGTAGTGGGCGGAACTAATGTGGTAACGACAATTTCATTGGCTGGCGCTCACCTATTGTCGTTCCTGTTTTGATTTGATTTGTTTTGTTTTATACATGAACCATGCAGTTCATTAATCCTAGTGTGGAGAATTTTTTTTTGTTTATCACAATTATTTTTTGATAAACGAAATCCCCTCTTTTATAGAAACGCATATATACACATTCATGTTTTTTCTAATTACTAAAGTTCTATCATCTTATAATGCTAAATTAGCACAATATCATATTGTAATGCTTTAAAAATACTACGGCTATAAATGCTATCAAATAATATTAATATAATATTTACAATTATAGATTGGATTTAATAGGTGTTTCTCACATTGTCCTACAGAAACATTAAAATAATGTAGATTAGTGTACAATGTTTTATAATAATAATTTATTAGTGTCCTTTTCATAAATGTAACACATTTATACCTAGGGACAGTTATTTGACACATTTGAATAGTTAATGTCTCTGGTATGAATGATGCATTCACAATTCCGACTGATATAAGTAAACAAAAAATAATGTAAACATTTTACATAAAGCTACCTATTCAGAGGTCTGCCCTTAAGGCTTTTATTATGATTTATATATACAGTAAGTTACTATTTCTCTTTTTGTGATACACAGACTCATACAACAAAAAATAGATTTCAAATATATTGTTTTAATAAATTTAACAAATAAAAATAGATGGCAAAAGTAAATGTTTTGTGGGTTTTTTGCCTCTGAAAAACATTTTGAAATGTAATTTTGTATATAAAGGTTGAAATTACAGCTACATATTTTGAATACTTGGCCAGAAATTTTACACACACACACACACACACACACACACATATATATATATTTATAGCCTATATATATAGGGAACGTAGCATTGTTATATAGGGAAATAAACTCTTAATTTTTTAGTGAACCATCGCTTTAAATATCTGACGAGCTGATAAATCCGTGCAAACCCACCTCGAATAAGGTGCTGTCTCTTCCTGAAGTAAGTAATGTTGGATGTGTAGTCGTTATAGACGGTGTTGACGCCGACGCTGCGGTTCTCCAGCCAGTGAGCTGTAGCGACCCCTCGTCCCAAGACTCGCAGAGCTCGGACTTTGATTTCCCGGTTGAGCTCCAGGATCACAACGCCGGTGATCACCTCTCCACTGCTGTACACCGCATCCTCCGGACCGTCCAGCTCAAGAGCAAAGAGTTTGACGCTTTGGAAAGCCATAACTGTGATGCCCAAAAATAAAGTTTAAGTCATATGAATAATCCTTTTGTGCATCTTTTACGAAAGGCTATTTAAATTCATTCATACAAGGTACGACCACAGCGCTCAATGAAGACGTCGTTAAACTTTCAGTATTAAATAACAGTGTTAAAACATTATTCAGTTACGTAGGTTACATTACAATAAGTCAAAAAGAAGACGAACGCACCTTTCACTTTTAAGACCAACAAACTGTGCAAGACAAAGTCACAACAACAGCGTAAAAGTTAAATGTATTCTGTCTGTTGTTTGGAGACAGCCCACTTTTGACTGTGCACCAATAGGAAGCAGAACACGCCCTTTTAAGTTGTAGCCACGCCCACTGGCTGATGTTAATATTCCATTGAGCATATGTTTTGGACAAGTGTATAACGGGCCATTTTATTTGCGTTTTTGTTTATAGTTGTATTTCTGGCGGGATAAAGTGGAATCTAAAAGCTATATATACATAAACATATATATATATATATATATAAAGATATCATTAACATGAGATAAATCATAGGAAAAGCCCATTTGAATATCACTAAATGAAATATTGGACTTGTGTATATGTAAACATCAAACAGCTGAAGTTCAAGGTTGCAACTTAGATGTTGTGTTTGTTTTGAGTGTGAGAAAGCGAGATCCGAGTTAGACGTGGCACCATTACCTCAACAGATGGTCTGATAACACACAGGCTCTGGTTAAACACAGTGCAGGCAGAAGATCATGCCACTTTCCCTACACAAACACAGACCTGCATGGAGGCTCTTTACTGGCAGACAGCAGCATGTTTAACTAAAAAACCTCTGTGATATTTTGCAGATGCATTGGTCTGAATGCCTATACGTTTTGTGTGAAATCAGTGCCTTCTGACACACTTATTCTGACTCCAGATCGCCATTTAACCTTGAAGGCCCCCCAACACACTTTTGATCCCTATGTAGGACGTGTTCTGTTGTCATAACATGACTCATTTTTGCTGATAATTTTTTTCACTCGTGGTTATAGAGGTAATGACGTTGTGTGCCAAATTTAGGACTTCCAACATGACATCATTTTGACAGGACATACTGTACACATACACAATGCTTTGAAACATGCATGTTTTTTAATATTTTAATAAAAAAGGGCTGAACTCTAAACAAATGTCTATGCATATTTGTCATTCATCGTTATCAACAATATCAAATCCATCATAAAATAGTACTTGTTCTTATTAAGTTGGCTTGAGAAAGATCTTACTGATCTACTACTTAAACTTATTATTATTATTATTATTATTATGAGACTAAAATTTCTGACTCTAACTCCTCCTAGAGCTTTAACTCTACAAACTCAGTCCAGATCTTCAGACTGATCTTGTCAAATAAGTCTCTCTTACAACAACTGTTGCTTAGAACTTTATTACAGAGAAAGGAACAAATGTCTCTCTATCAGTCTGAACTCACGTTGTGCCCTCTCATGTATATCCGTATTATTATCTCGCCCCCGCCCCTTATCGCCATTGGCTGTTTAGGTTCTCAATCAACACACATAATTATTCCATCTCTATGACACCTCTCCCTTTTACTTTCTTTCCTACCCCCAAAACACCCCGTCGTAATTCTATTAAAGGATTAGATTAGACAGCGGAGAAGCCCAACGGGGCAGACCAGATGGTGGAGACACCCACCAGGACGGACCAGACAGCGGAGGTGCCCACCAGAGCGGGCCAAACAACAGGGATGCCCCCCAGGGCGGCTCAGAGGGCTGAACTGCACAGAGGAGCGGAGAGACGTTATTGGTTTGACCAGACCGACTTGGAGAATGTGCAGTCACCAGCAGAGCCCCTGGGGATTACATGACCGTGGTCAATCTCCCCAGGAGTCGTGCAATCGCTGGTGGATCCTCCGTGGTCAGATCCTCCGTGGTTGGTCGGATCTGGGAAGCACAAAAGCCCTGAGGCTTGGGGAACTGAACCTGAGGGTAGTGCAGCCACCAACGGGACCTCAGAAGAGTCAACTGACCTCTCCGGAGGGTGTGCAGCCACTGGCGGAATCTCCGTTTCTGACGGTACCTTGGACCGTGACTTGGGGCTAGGACCTGACACTTGCGGATTGGGAACCGCGAGGATCTTTGACAGCTCTCCTGGCTGCATTACCGGAACGACTGTGTTTTCAACTGCTCTGGCTGTATGACCGAAACCAACTGGGCCTTCAGCAGCTCGCCTGGCTGTATAACCTGAACCGACTGGGCTTTCAACCGCTCACCTGGCTGTGTGACCGGAACCGACTGGGCCTTCAACAGCTCACCTGGCTGTATTACCGAAACCAACTGGGCCTTCAACAGCTCGCCTGGCTGTATGACCGGGATCGAGTGAGCAAGACATGGTCCCTCGTACCGTGCTATGTGGCTGAGACCGTTAATGATTGGCTGGACACCATGAGGGCCTTCAGCAGCGAATCAGGCTGCGTGACTGGGACCAACTGAACATGACACGGCCCCTCGTACCGTGCTACGGGGCTGATACCCGTTAATGATTGGTTGGAAATCGTGAGGGCCTTCAGCAGTGACTCAGGCTGTGAGACTGGGACTGGCTGGGCTGAACACGACCCCTCGTGTCGTGGTGTGGGTTTGACGCCTCCCATGAGCGGATCAGGAACCGCTGGAATGGCCGGCAGGTTCCCTGGTTGCATCTCTGCGCCTGTGAAACAGGGTATTAGGGCTGGGCGATATATATCGTACGATATATTATGCGCATCTCATCAGTGATTCCGGTTCTTTGATTGGCGCTAAA
>JAUCMS010000012.1:9868895-9881140 GCA_032357445.1 Enteromius radiatus | reverse complement strand
TACATTTAAATTGGAAGATTGCTCAATTGGAACAACAATTTTTGTACTTAAATCACTTTAACCGTGTATAAGTAGTGCTTAAGTCCAAATAAAGACATACTTCCTTGGTTGTGCTAAAAGTTGAGCTATTGCAAATACACACGATATTATTAAAATAACGCATTCAATCCTCATCTAAAAATAAATGTTTGTTGTGCACAAGTGATACTCCAAAAAAAAGTTTTGTTTTTTTTAATATCAGTAGGCTAAGTCTCGAGTTATTTGACTAGAAACTTCAATAATAACTTGTCAGCATCCAAAAATGTCTTTAAAATATTGAGTTCGCTTTCTGCTCTTAGAAATGTGAAGTAATTAGATTTAGGAGAACTTTGACTGTTCAGTAGATGGCGTTATTGAGTTATTTATAGTATCCCAATAAGTATTCATAACCGATGTAACTTAAATACACAACTACGCTCTGCATGTGTACATCATGTATAACTAGGTGCATTAGTTGCTAGCTATTTGTTTGCAAATGCCACTTAATATTAAATACTTAGTTTTAATGCACTGATATTTAAACATTTTGAACATGAATAATAATTGTTTATTAAAAGTTAATAGGCCTCAATTTTCACAAATGATTAATTTCCTAACAAAGTAATATATTATTATAACCATACTCAGCTCTGGATTTATTTATCATATTTCAATGAAAGAGAAATAACTTTCCACCGTATTTGAACAGCCATGCTTAATTTTACAGTGAAACACAACAGTTCTTGCTTAATTAAAATTCACAAAAAGGCTTGGTATCCCTTTTGTTTTTTAAAATCATGCTTCAAAATGCACCATAATTAAACATTACACCAAAACACATGGTTAATGCAATTAGCACAGCAATTTATGAACTGATTTGCACTCCATGTGATATAACTAACCCAATCATAAAGGCTATCTTAAGGCGTGTTATAGTTGTGAAAGAAAGTTTACATGAAAGGACATATATACACATGAAGCAAATACTTTTATTGGGAATTCATATAAAACCACAGGCGACAACAGGCACACAATAGAAAAATAGCATATGTGCAAATGTCTTTGAGGTTACAGGGCAAATGTCCAAGTAAGGTAAAATGAAAGCAACAGTTTTTTTAAAAGAGGAAGAACTATATACTATAATGCTTGGTATAAAGATGCATGCTGAGGTATTGCAAATGATAGTGGTCTATAAAAAGTCTAAAGTGTTTTTCCTAAAGGGTTTTTGCATTTCCAACGAATGGAATTTTGACAGTGAAAATTAAATTGAAGTACTCTTAGAAACCTTGCATTAGATTTAGAACCACCTACATATTTAGACTACACCAGACCAGTTAAAATTAATACATGAAAAAGATCCAAGTTAACCATTCACGTTTGTTAGTGCCGTGTGCTTAGATTTCCCCGTTTCTCTAGCTGTCAATTGCAAATTTACGAGAAACTGTAAGCCAATACATCGCTTAACGTCCTAACAGAGACATGCTGGTGAGAGTGACATATTTTCATTCTTCGCTCCTAGTCATGTATCTAACAATAATACTGATACATAAATCGAACGGTAGCTTATATCTACAGAACCGTCTGTTCAAAGCCCTATTCTAATTAGATAACTAGTCACAACCAAATCACAGATCTTAATAAACTATTTTGACTATATTGATATCTAGTACCAATAAACAGGTCTAAAAGAAGTTCTAGTCTGTTTGTGATTTTCCTCGTTCCTTCTGTGTGCGACAAACATCCGGAATGGCTCTCGGAGAAAATGTGGAATGAATGGGTCCTAAATTTCGTTATTGTCACGCCTAGTTATCACCTCTCTAGTTATTACTACCTGTCTGGTACCATGAGGAACCGTTGAGTTGTGCAGCAAGAGATGATTCCAGAGATGTTATCTACCTCAATATGGCGGTTTTGAAACTGAGCATTTGTCTGAGCGGAGAGGTCATTTCTCCAGGAGTTTGGCAAGGTTCTGTCGCAGGTCGCTCAAGTCGTAGATCTTGACGTCTAAAGTTTCGATGACCTTCTGCACCGCATTCTCTGCCCTGCTCCGGGCGTCCTGGGACGAAGCTAAAGCGCCCTCTGCTGTTTGCACTCGCTTCTCCAGCTCTGAGTTCTTAACTTCCAGATCCTAATTAAAATCACGGGGGGAAAAAATACAATTTTGTTTTAGGCTTTAAAGACCTCAGGTTTGCTGTACAAGAAATAGGAGACAATCATATGGTAAAACAAAGACCAAAACGAGCCAAAACAACAAAAACAAACAAGATGTAACAAATATACAATGACGTTAAAAAATATTTATATATTGTATTTATATATATATATTGAGTAGCATAATAGAAAAAGGTTTTTGCCTTACTTAAAATAAATGTATCTTCAGACAAAACAAAGACATTGATATAAGTTTAGTTAGAGCAAGTTTATTTTAGCTGAAACAACTCAGACTTACATTTTAGTCTAGAATTAGCCACTGAATAAAAAATACTTTTTATCTCACAATTTTTTTTTTTTCACATATTTGCGAGATAAAGTCAGAATTGCCAGATAAAGTGTCAAAATAACTTTTTTTTTTCTTCAGTGGCGGAAACTGGCTTCCATAGTATATATATACACTCACCGCCCAGTATTAGGCGCACCTGTCCAAATGTTTCCAGTACCTTGTTGAATCTACGAAGGATTAAGGCAGTTCTGAAGGCAAAAGGGGGCCCAACTCGATACTATCAAAGTGTACCTAATAAAGTGGCCGGTGAGTGTGTGTGTGTGTGTGTATGTATATATATATATATATATACACACACACATACATATACATTTTTTTAAATATATATATATAAATCTAGTGTCATTTTGATTTTATTTTAACTATGTACAACAATGAACTGAAATTAATTTACAAAAAAAATATTAAAAGTAAAACTAAAAATTAATATTAATTAAAAACAATTATTAATAATACTAAAATAAAACATTTCTGAAGCTAGAGAAAGGAGTAAAGTAAAAGGAGTTTACCTGTATCCTTTGACAGGCTTCTTCTCTTTCTCTCTCCAGCTCATTTACATCTGTTTTCTTGCCTCGTAGAATACTTATTTCCTGTAATAAACAGTTTTACTATAAATAAAGCACGTTCTGTAGCAAATTACTTATCTTACAAGTGAAACCTAAAAGTGCTTCTATTTTAAAAACTAAACCAACTTGAAATGGGCATGGATTGCATGCCATTTCATTGATAATATTTGAGCAATTCTGTATCTCAGATTTAAGAGGTACTTGTAGTAATTATGCACAAAAGGTAATTGTACTCTTAGTATCACTAACACTCTTTGCATAAGTACATCATGAATATTAGTGGATGCAAAACAACACCAAAAAGGCCATATCAAATTCAGGAATTTTAGAATTTTAGGCCACAGATATTTGAGGGAAGTAATCTATGACCTCAGCAAAACCCCAGAAGTGTCCAGCATAGACATGCTCTCCAGTTAGAGTTGGAGTCTGTTGCGGTGTCAGTTAGCACTGTTAACACATTAAGCAATCTTTACCTCATCTTTAGCTCTGATAATGGCCTCCATCTCTGCCACAGTCTGTGTGAGCTCCTCACTGCCCGTCTCGCTGGAAGCAGAAACCCCGCTCTGAGCCTCCAGCTCTGCAACCTGAAACATCAAACCAACAAAACACAGCTATTACAAGACCGTTCATCAAACTCCGTCTCAGACCCAAGCATTAGCTGTACACAACCATCCCAAACAGGAGAATGTGACGAAAACTACTTTAAAAACATACCAAGTTCTCTTCATGTTTGTTTATAAGCATAAAATAAAACTATATATATAAAGGTTAAAATTTTTTCTTAACAAATATCACAAAATATTAATTCATAAATGTTATTAGTTTAATATTATGAAATATTACTTTCTAAATAATTTGTTAAATATGAACAAATATCAATTCTTAAATAGAATAATACTTTAATATTATGAGATATGACTGTAAAAACTAAAATTATTTTAATATTATGAATTATTGATTATTATGAGTTATTTAATATTAGAGTATTTCATACATATACCATGTTATATATGAGAAAATATTACATGATAAATATAATTAGTTTAATATAATGAAATATGATATCATAAATATAACTAGGTTTAAAATGGTCAAATTATTTGATCTTTTAATAGACTTACTGACCTTAACACACTCGTGAAATCTCATGATGCAATTTCCTGTTTTATGCTTTTTTTTCTGCATGCTAGTTGCACATTTATTGGCCAAAAAAGTTTTAAAGTATTAATATTTAAACAAAACTGCTTTAAGGCTTATTCTTTCGGGAAAAAAAAAACTATAACAAAAAACAAGGTTTACTCAACAAGGTTAATTATTTTCTTCTCTCTACAAAGGACTTCACATGCATAACTTTTCTCTGTACACATAAAAAAAAATCTGAAACCTGAAAATTGTATTGATTTCCAGCTTGCATAAAGAATATATAAAAAAGGGGGAAAAGACCTTTAGATCTTTATATTTATATTTCAGTTTACAGGCAACACTTCCTCACGGGAAAGTAAAGCAGGCCATCCCTGCACTGGAGTTTTTAGCACTGTCACAACTAGTTTTTTTTTTTTCAGTTTGTGTGAGGGAGAAACTTAGCGGTCTCATTTTCCCCATGGTCATTTGTCTTCCCTCGTTTCAGGACAATGAAGGCGTATTGTCTTTTCCTATAAATATCCCTCCGCACGCTCTCTAAAGACCTGAACTACATACGTCACCTGCTGGATGCTTGCTTCAGTACACCTTCAAAGTGTTGTGGAATCCTTTATGTGCGATTATGTAAAAATGCTGAAGAGTGCCGAAGGGAAAATATTCAGTTTGCTTGAGCAACTGCTAAAACAAATTGTTAACACGTGAGAATGTCTCGATGTGGATGCTATCCTTACGTGGTCCTCAAAAAAGCAGCTTTTATACCATACATTTTGCATTAGTTTTCTGAAATTGTTTAAATATGTGAATAAGGCATTATCTAATTAAACACGCATTCATTTCCAGAAGAAAAGAAAATCCGAACATTGCATAAACCCAAGTTCAAGGTTCTTGTTTTATTTTGCTGAACATATTCGAGTTAAAGGTTTTGACTGAGGGTGATATCTAGATGTAGTTTGATACGAGCACATCTGAAAAACAGAGGCAGACACAGAACGAGCTGCTGCAGAGCAAGTGCATAATCCAATTTGTCCTAAACATAAGACATTAATTATATTAAGGGCTTTAAAATAACTCAAAAGATATAGTTAACACGTGTAGTTTAAAGCGGTTGCCCCATCAGATGCTCTTGCACTAGCACCATTTAATGCGTTTGAGATGTGCTGTTTTTTATATTTCATAGGAATATTCTCCATCTGCAAATGTCAGAAAGTCAATGATATGTTTTTGCACGAGTGGAGTGCAAAAAGACAGTGTGCAACAGAATAGGAGTGCAATTACTGTGACTAAAATATAGATTTTGCTAAACTATTTGTTGTAGGAAAATAAATGTGCCATATGTAGAAGTTTGGATTTATAGTATTTATATGATAGCACTAACCAGGGCTTGACATTATCACCCGCCAAATGCGGGTGGATTTCAGGGTAACACAATCACTCCCACTAGACACTCTGGCAGGTAGAATTTTATATACAGCAGCCTAATAAAACACACCATTAATGCTTGTCTGAGACGAGTAGATTTTTTTTAAAGGGGCAAGTGAAAAAAAGAGAATTTTACTTGCCCTACCGGACAACCAATCTGATTAAAACATCTTATTGCATCGACATTTCGTTGAGACTAGTTCTGTTTATATTACATAAATGGCAATTAATAAGACAACGAGTAACAACAAGTTAAGCTTGGTATAGCTTGTCTATGTGAGAGAATCAAACAAATGAACAGAAGTGCACACAGAAGAAAATGTAAGTTAGTTTTTATATTTATACAGTACAGCCCAGTTAAGCAACATGACACGACCAAGAGAGGGAAGTTCTGAATATGTTAATAAACGTTTTAGTTCAGTATTTGAATTTGAATTTATTGAAAGGATATATTGCTGACAGTCGACGGTTTTTGCTCCATTTGGTTATTGAAAATAGTTCCAAACAAGATCAGAGAGCATTTTTGAATTTTGAGTGGTCCATTCATAAGGATAAGCACTTGCTTCATTCTTGAATGAATCAACTTATTAATTCAAATCAGTCTTTGAAGATGCTGCCACCTACTGGCAGTTTGGTTTTATCGCAGCCTATCTACCCAACAAGAAAATTGTGGCCAGTAAAAATGCAGAGTGACTAATAAATTTGGAAAAGTACTAGCCACAGTGGCTGGTGAGCAAAAATGAACTAACTATAAAGTGACTACACCGAGGGTAATCAAAACAGCCTATTATATTCTATGCTTTTTGTTTTTTCATTCTTAGTTTAGCGAGTTTAACTTTAAAAATCATTGTTTGTTTTTTTTTTTTTTCAAATTGTAATGTTACAATGCTATATTGTAATGTTTTTGCTTTTGCACATAATATGGTCACATTCACTTTATTTATTTTCATAACCTTTAAGTATACTGTTGGACACCTTTGGGCAGGGTAGAGTTCTTCTTGTTTAATAAATGCAGAAAAAAAGCATATAGAAAGCATAGAAAATACCAAGAGATATCAATTCAGCCGCCAAATAATAAAATAAAATCAAAAAGTCATTTTGAGAAAATGTCCTTTAAAGTTAAGTACTGTAATTGAAATCTAATAGATAAAGCAATAAAATAAAATAAAACAAGAAGCAAAATAGCCTAAAATCTCTGAGAAAAAAAAATGGCCTGTGCTCCTGTGTTTTAGGTTCAATGAAAAACCTTTAACATCCATGGAACCTTTTCTTTGTACAAAAGATTCTTTAGAATATTAAAGGTTCTTACATCATGAAAAAATGGGTTCTTCTAATAATCATTCATTGACAAGTTCTCTAAAATGGTTCTTCTACGGCATCTCTGCGAAAATTACCCACATGCTTATTTTTAAGTGTGTAGTGTCCTTTACTGTCTTGAACGTTCCTTACCTGATCTCGCAGGTGATCCGTTTCCTCCTGATACTCGGCTAATTGTTTTTTCCATTGATCAATGCTGCTGTTAGCTTCATGAAGAGCGGTCACCAGCTTGGCGTTGCTGTCCCGAAGAGAAAACAGCTCTGCCTCTGAGTTTCTCTCGCATATCGACCTGTGAACAAACCAACATCTGGCTTTTATTTACACTCCTCTCCTTCCTTCTGGAAACTGAGGCAAAGACAAATTTCATCGAAGAATTATTGTCCAATAGCAGCAGATGGCAAAATGCGTTCCCTTTATATTTTATAACAAGACAATCAGAAACAGACTGTGCGCAAAAGATTAGTAATGACCCTTGCCAGATTTCAGATTTAAAGCATGTTTTAACAGCTTCTTTAATCTCATGCTATTTATTTCCTGAACCCTGTGGTGTTGTGATGTGATGTTTGCAGCATCAGTGTATTCAAATGCAGCATCATGCTTGAATACGTAAACCTTTTGATGCTAAACTCGCTGCCAATTACCCCAGAAAACTACTGAGGAGGAAAACTACGTCAGGCGGATTGATTAGATTCACGTGCATCCGAGTGACTATGTGTGCTTCATTTAAATGACAAAATACATTAGAGTTTTAAACAGCTCGTCTCCAAATAAAGTTGTGTATTAGATAACACAAACAGGTGACTGAATTGCGGTAAAAGAAAAAGTGAGATTTGATGGGTAGCAGAGATATCTGAATGTGTTACCCTTCAGAAAGCATCTTCCTCATCTGTTCTCTCTCTGTGGATTCCTCCATATCAGCGCTCTTGCTGCGATACAACTTGTCCTCACTGGAGCCATTGACACCAAGCAATGGAGGAGAGTGACGGTCCTCACACAGCACCTGATACACAGTATTACCGTTTTTTAAATGCTTTTGGTTTTTAAAGAACACCAAGGCTGCATTCGTGTGCTCAAAAATTCAGTAAAAAAAAAAAACAAAAAAACACCATTATTGTAAAATATTATAACAATTTAAAACATGAGTTTTCTGTTGTAATATATTTTAGAATGCAATTCATTCCTGTGATGAAAAGCTGAATTTTCAGCATCATTGCTCCAGTCTCATAATCTTCAGAAATCATTTACTGTTTAAAAAAAATATATATATATATTTATGTTAAAAACAGTTGTCCTGGTTAATATTTATGCAGAAACTATGATATAGTCTTATTCATATATTTGGGGGTATGTGTGCATTTAATAGATAGAACAAAAAGAAAAATGCATTATATTGGTCAAAAGTGACAGTAAAAATATTACAAGGGATTCTATTTCAATTTAAAAAGCTGCTGTTTTGAACTTTGTATTTAACAAAGAATCCAAAAAAAAAAAAAAAAATATTTGGCAGCAAAATTAATTTTTACCAATCATAATCATTATTACTAACTCAGCACCTATAATAATGAATAATTAATTAATAATTATGTGACACTGAAATAAATTTAATGCAATTAAAGTTTATTTATATAGCGCTTTTTTTTTTACTGCACAGGACATTTTTCTACAATATGTTTATATATTGTAGAAACTTAATATTTATGGCAAAATTTGGTAATTCTGTACGTTTTCTGAGGGTTGGACTAAAGACTAGAGTACCAAATTTGAAATGTTAATATATATATATATATATATATATATATATATATATTTTTTTTTTTTTTTTTTTTTTTCCTTTTACTGAAATAAAAAATAATACAATATTTTTTTTTTACTGTATTTTTGATTAAATAATTATTTAATGCAACCTTGATGAGCATAAGAGACTTCTTTCAATAATTTTCAATAAATTTTCCAATGGTAGTTTGTATTTATATAACAGTATATATAACAGAGTAGCTGTTTACAAGATCCTGTTTATGCAAAATGTATGAAATCTCTACTCTTAAATGCAAACGCTGATACAGTGTTCACATGAAATCACATTTAATCAAAAACAGTCCGAGTGAGCTTTAATTTTCCATCCCATGGTTCAACAGTATGAGAAATGTATAAAAAACAAAAAAAAGAGCTTCTTTAAACAACAGTCTTAGTCTATCTGCTGGATGACATGTGACTGAGCAGGCCACGAGGAAACATATGGTGCTGTTCTTTGATTCAGATTTGAAAGGACATCGGTTTATTGCAACCTGCTGTTAATGGACACTTGAGAAAAAGCAGAACAGTGCTTCTGAAAGAACTGGGCTCTTCTGCTTACACTGTATAACGTTTCAAACACGTACAGTGCTTCTGTGCAGCGCTACACGCAAGCTCTCAGAAAAGCTTGTATAATTCATCAATCTCAAACTCGCCGCTCCCCAAAGGGAGATCAGGCCGATGACTTGTTTGGGTCGTAGAGAGTTTGAGGTGGAGCTTTCTGTGTGTTTAATATATTTAAAAGGAAGAGTAAAAAGCAATCAGAGACAGGATTTCTCCACAGTGTAGTCAGCAGCTCGGGAGCCTCGTTCCTTCAATAATGCATCTTGCAGATTTCTACATTTTTAATTAGGGATTATAGATTTCCAGAATATTCCTCTCTTTATCGAGAGCCCATGTCAAACTGTAGAAAACTGATACTGGACTTAAGCAACACTGTTAGAGCTCAAATGAAACCACCTCAGTCTTCCCCAAAATATCACTGAAGGCTCATGCCTGATGAGTGCTTCTGAAACAGGAAGTTGGAGAAGGACATGTCGAATGGCTTTACTTTTGTATTTTTTTTAAATTATTATTATTTAATTTTTAATAAAATTCATTGTAAATAAAAATGAAAAGTGTTACTTTTAGTGAGTAATAGTGGTATTATTTATACACTATTACAATATTTATTTATTTTTAATATTTATTTTGTTTCATTTATTTTTATATTTTAAAATTGCTTTTATTTTATTTTTTTTATCCATTTTTCATTCAAATTAAATTTATATAGCCAATAAGTTTAGTCATTATTTTTATACTATTTATAATATTTTATAGCATTTATTCATATTTCTAATTAGCTTTTATTTTTATATTTTCAGTTTTCATATTTTTTCAATAATTTATAGTTTATAAATATATAGGTTTATACATTTTAGTTTCTATTTTAGTTTTCTTTTCTGTAATTTTGTTATGCCCTTTTATAATTTTTAATTATTTAATTTAAAGTATTTATACTTAGCTTTATTTCCGTTTTAGCATTATTACTTTTCATATCTTAACATTTTATATTAGTTGCCAAAGTTTACATTTTTTCTTCTAATATTACTATTTGATTTCATTTAACAAAAACAATAAAAACTCTGGGTGCATTTGATTTAAAATAATTCTGAATACAGTTGAAGATGTTTTAATTTTTTTTTTTTTTTTTTTTTTCCCCAAGAAAATGACTTTGAAAATGTGTCAAAGTAATTTTTACTAATTTTGTTGATAATTTATCAATACAACTGCATATAGATTGCCCCAAAAAACACTCCCGGTTCTGATTCCACTAAGGTCTTGAAAAACTGGGACAAAAGCAGGAAAATGTCATCGTGCATGACAGTGTTTCATATCCAGGCCTCTCACTAACAATACAGCGAATGGTGTCAGCTGCACAGGAGACACAGGTGTGTCATTGTATGTGAAAACAGACGCAGATGGTAGTTTGACAGCTTACCTGAGACAGCTGAGAAAGAACAACCCCATCACCAAAGAAGAAACATGAAAAGAAAGAAGATACAAGCATTCGTTAATTACTGCTATCACTCATACTTAAAGAGTTCGACCAAAAACAGTCAAGCACATACACTTTTTTGCAAAAAAATTCTATATACTGTGACAAAACGAACCGTCTATAAACATTCTTTGACGTACGAGAGACATTTGCTATTAAAATAACCATTATATAACAGAATACTGGATTGGGCCAGGAAGCTCTTAGAAGCAGACACACATATAGATTCAGCGATCAAAGCGCATCTCTCCGTTTCACTTATTTATACACTTCCATTCTTCCCCATCACCCCTAAAAACACTTTATTAATTAATAAGGGCAGCATTATTCAGCACACACTGTTGCTGTTTTGAACTCAGGTTTGATTAAATAATGAATAGCTCTCAGTCAGTGGCCTGTGCTCTTGAGAGGCACATCTGAACGCAAAGAGCTCATGGGACGAAAGGCCTGTCGTGGCCATTAAAACACGACAGAATACAGTATGTGGACTCGCAACACATCGAGCATTTTGCTGCACAAATTCAATCTTACAAATAACGGGTATGTTCAATTTTCACCCAGCCTTGTATTGTAACTGTCACTGGTATAAGTAAATAAACAATTGCTGTTATTTTTCTTTGTTACCTGCACCAAGATAATGTTTGTTTGTCAGCAAAAATGATGAAGTAAAACAAAAAACTTAAAACATCTTGAATTTTCCTTTTTAACCCTTGTGTGTCAATTTAAAGTTACACAGAGTTCCTTAGAGGATAAAAATGTCTGTAACAAAAAACATTATATAGGCTACCGTATGAATATTTTTTCCGCTTTCACAAACATAGGTCTTTTACTTATATCGGTTCTGATTATAACCTATCATAATTTATTAATTCTCAGGATTTTAACCCTTTAAATGCCAGTTTGTTAACATAATGCCACTGTGGTTGTTTTAATAAAGAAAATATATAATTCACATTTTTTTAAATAATAATAAAAAATAAAAAATAAAAAACACACAATCAAAACCTATGAACAAAGAATGCATGATATTATGCTTTAATGGTTCTGAGATTAAATTGTTTTAATGGGTTTGAACGGGGACATTTGAGCATATAATATGTTAATATTTCTTAGACCACAGTAATGAATTTTTCATGACAAGCACATTTTCCAATTTATATCCAGGCTAGGGCTGAATGATTCTTGCTCAAATCTGAATCACGATTTTACTTCACTGGAATTGAGATTATAATTCATGATTCTTATTTTTTTTAACCAAAATCTATTGCACTCAAGTACAAAAAAACCCCAAAATTCTCATGAGGGATTCTTATTACTGTACTACTATTTCTTCACTGTATAAATTCAATTCTATACAATTTAAATAGTAATAAATATATACTACAGTCCCTGACAAAAGTCTTGTCGCTTATCTATTTTGTAGAAACACCTGCTATTAACCTGACTTTAAATTAAT
>JAUCMS010000012.1:9836280-9856768 GCA_032357445.1 Enteromius radiatus | reverse complement strand
AATTCGGACATACTACTCGCCTCGCATACTGTTTTTCACGTACTATATAGTAGGGAAGTAAGCGATTTCGGACGCAGAGTTGGTTTGTGTTCTGCTGAGGAAACAAAGTCACCTACATCTTGGATGCCCTGAGGGTAAGCAAATAAACCTCAAATTTTCATTTTTGGGTGAACTGTCCCTTTAAGTACAATACTCAAGTAAATGTACTTCACTACTGTCCGCCTCTGGTCACAGCAATACAATAATATAGCCATAATTATTTTTTTTTCTGTTTATACAGTGCAAATTATCCCTGGCAGTCAATCCCATGACCTTTGCAGCCAAGCTGAAGGTTATTTACAATATAAAATATCTTGGCCTTGAATCAGCTGTTCAGGGTTAAAGTAATCTCACCTCCTGGCAGCTATGGAGCAGATTATAGTACACAAGAGAGCAATCACGCAGACGATCAGGATGGTTTGGTCCTGCCACGATAACCCTGAATAAAATGGCACAACACATTTGCTGTTAACAGGTACATTCTCACACCTCATTGTATTTCTTTGACAGTTCAAATAAACCTTTCAGTTCTGCATAATCATTTCTCATGTAGCAGTGAATGTTTCAATACCCCTTTCGTTGGACTCGTTGGTTTCAAAGTTCACTGTTGAATTCGGCCCATTACCAGCTTCTGTTCTTCCGGATATAGATGCGGTATAAGAGGTCCCTGGGTGGAGGTCCTTGATCAGGAAGCTGGTTGTATTTGCTGGGACTTTATTCATCTCTGAAGCAAGAGGAACAGAAAGCAAAAGTAAACCTCTTCCAGTGCTCTTGTGGTGTCCCACAGGGTTCTATTCTTGGCCCGACTCTATTTATGATTTATATGCTGCCAATGAGTTCAATTTTTAAGAAATATGGTATTTTTCTTTCACTTATACGCTGAGGATACACAGTTGTATCTTTCTTTTAAACCTATGGTGATAATAATGTTTTAGCGAACTTGTATACATGTATTCAAGAACTCAAATTATGGCTTATGGATAATTTCTTGACACTTAATGAA
This sequence comes from Enteromius radiatus, assembly GCA_032357445.1. Classification (NCBI taxonomy): domain Eukaryota; kingdom Metazoa; phylum Chordata; class Actinopteri; order Cypriniformes; family Cyprinidae; genus Enteromius; species Enteromius radiatus. The sequence continues at coordinate 9,855,726 of JAUCMS010000012.1, read as the reverse complement.
GGTAAGACCGAAGTGATTTTGTTTGTACCCAGCGACTTGTAATGCTGATATTCATGATTTTGGTTATCTTGCCCAGTGGATTACTTTGACTCCAATCTACAGTTTCATAAACAGTGTGGTTAAGTCATGTTTCTTTCAGCTTTACCGTATGGCTAAAGTCAAAACTCTCCTTTCATGACAGACATTTAACAAAAATTAATTCATGCAGTTGTTACATCTAGGTTAGACTATTGCAATTAGCTGTACTATGGGATCCAATTGGTTAAACGCTTTGGACTAGAATGCGCAAATTTCAACACAGTGCTCACATTTTGTCCACATTACATTTAATGTTTTTTTTTTTTTTATCGTAATTTAGCAACAACAATCTGATTTTCTGACAGCTCAGATCCAGGTTTTTAGGAATTTGATCAATTAAATCAATTAAATGCTTAAATCTCACCTTCTTCCACAGAGCAAATAAATGATTAGTAATATTATAAACTTTCAGCTTACTTGTGTTTCCCTGTCCAGATATCCAAATGTCATAATGCAGTAGAAATCCGTGCTGGTCCTCCACAGGAATGGAAAGCCAGCTTAGCAGAGCTGATTCATGCGTGAGATTAAAAATATTTGCATCGGCTGGACCTTTACTAGGTGCTGAAACAAATGCAAATGTTCCATTGTGAAAATCATGGACTACTTCTATACTGAGGTCTTCATTTGTCAATAGCCTACTTTAAATAGTCTAAACAAGGGATGCACCACATGTACCATCAGTTATATTTTTCATTGATCAATATCAGACCATATTGTATATTTAATAATGAGAACTTCATTATTCGTCATAACAATTCTTTAAACTGTGGCTATCCTATAACACTCAATAGGATTAACACTCAAAATTCATTTTTTGAAATCAGAAATTTCATTACCATGGAAATTGTACTTTAGTGGCCTCCTTCCCCTAGTGTCAAATTATAATATTTTCAGCATTATTTTATAATCCAAACTTTCCAATCTTTCCAACATATCCAAGTCTTAAGGTCCTCTAGGTCTACTTGGTGGTTATTAGAGATATTGTGAAAGTAACAAGAATAATGCATGCAAAATTTGTTTGGATAACAAGTGCCAACTTTTGGTATAGTGCCTGCACAGGAACCACAATTTTTCTTCGAAACTTCAAATATGGAATATACCATAGTTAATTCTGAGCTTACCTTTCTGTTTTGAGTAAAAAGGACACATAACGGCAGTTTGATACCGTTTCTTTCTTTGGATGTGAAGAAAGTAATAATGACGCACAAAAGCCTCCACCACTGTATCTAAAACCAGAGACAGGAGTTAGCATGCTAATATGACACATTGACATAATGCTTTAAATTAGATGAATGGATACATATACCATTTTTAATGTCCAACATTTTGTTGTCTGATCTTTTTACGTTTCCATCACGGGTCTCGCCGTCTTTCAGCATGTACCATTCTAAGCAGGTGTTATTACTAGCCATGATGATATTTGAGGGCATGTCAGAGTCGCAGTCTGAAATGTCGAAATTTCATGTGTTTTAACTTTACTGTTTCCTATCAATGTTTGTTTTCATAGTTTATCAAACAAAAAGAATGTAAGTGATATATTTTGAATGAACAATTGTTAACAACACTCAAAGACCAAAAACCCCACAACCTATATTTAAAGAGTTAATTTGCAAAAACCGCTAACTCTCAATCAAGTAATCATTAAGTAAGGGCTATAAATGATACCAGATGATGAACAAGGGTCCTATCTAGAAAAACAAAACAAAAAAAAAAATATATATATATATATATATATATATTTTATAAACACTAACACTTTTCTTGCTCTGTGCTGCCATGCACGTAATACGTCATTACGGAAGTACAGAGTCAGTGACACATATTCAAATGTCAGTTTATTGTTTAAAATGGTGAAACTGTGACTTTTCAGACTCTGTACTTCTGCCTACATCAAGTGTTGACATCAGTAACCTGGTGATACCACTGAAATTGACTGGAGGTACGAGGTCAAAGCCGTTGAGAATGAATGTTTCAAAATGATCATCAATCACTTTTTTTTGTCAGCTTTGATGAAACTCCTCTCAGCTATAGTCTTTTCATCACCTGACCTCAATACTGTTCACTGATTCGCTCAAATAGACTTTTAATAGATTTTTGCAAAACTCTCCTCTTGCGGTCTGACGTAAGCACACACACACACACACACACACACACAGTATTGAAAAACCACGGTAACACTTACACTTCAGATGTTTCACAGGGGGAATGAAGATCTTCCTTCGTGGTGAATGTCCAACCTTGTTAATGGCAATAATGGAAATCATGGCCTCTGAATATGTTATTGATGTATTATAGGTTTGATTAGTTATGTTTTTCCTTTTCTTGGTTTTGCTACAAGGTGACACTGAGAGGTTCAGACTGTACATCACCCCCCCTACAGACTCATCAGCAGTTGGAGCCTAAAGAAAACTACATTTTAGCATCATCCAAATCTAATTTTATTCATCTTCAACCCAACAAAATATTTCTGATGTGCTCTGTTCCTTCAAAACTTACATCCCAGGAGAGATGAATATCTCTGGTACCATTTTTCTGTTTTTTTTCTACCCAGCGTATTACAGGTTTGTGCCTGATATCTGTAGAGAGGTGTTACATCTGTTATTTTCAGATATATGCTTTACTTATTCAGTTGCTTTGCACTGAGAAACTGCAGCATTGGTTGACAGATACAGCTGAAATCAAACCTGAGGGAACATCCACAGTTTGGCTCCAGTCACTCCAGAGAGGCTGTGAGTCTTCACACAGACCTGACTTCAGTTTGGCCTGTCGTCTCAGTTGGATCTGGTAGATGGTCTGTTTCTGTAGACGTAGCATGTGGAAATCTACAAGCACATCTCAATCAGTTTTGCATGTTTTGGGAAGGATGGGCACAAATTTCAACCAACATTACAAGTAACATGAGTTACGTAATAATATTACTTTAGTAACTAGTAAAGTAATGCATTACTTTTTAAGTTCAAAAAAGTACTTTGTTTTCTTATTTAGTGAGTGTCAAGTCTCCTGACTCCTGACATGTTGGGAGAAATCAGAAATACAGAGGCACTGTGTGCGGTGTGTGAAATATGAATGTGTATTAATTCATCTCGTTCTCAAAAAACAGATTTAGTAATCATCAAAATGAATGAAAAAAAAACTCAGAATATGAGCAAACCTGCAATAATTAAATTACACAAATGTATCTATCTCATTTTACTGACCAATGTCTTTGCTGCTGACCTTTGATGATCCAGTTCAATCATACTTACAAGCAAAAATGACTGTGACTTCATTGTTTTGTTTTGTTTTTTGTTGCTGAGGAGTATTGAACTTTCTTCTGTATTCTGCTTTACAGAAGTGAATTTACTTTTCTTCCGCCTGAGGTTTATTTGTGACAATTATTTGTGGTGCGCTTTTACATTTGCTATAACTTCTTACAATAAAAACAAACACTCAAGCTCTGCCCATGTTTAAAAAGTAACGCGAAAGTAACGTAATGCATTACTTTCCATAAAAAGTAAGTAAGTAACGTAATTGGTTACTTTTTTTAGGGAGTAACAAAATATTGCTATGCATTACTTTTAAAAGTAACACTGTGGGTCACCATACCAAGTCACTTTCACTTTTACTTTCATGAACAAATCCTCCACTGAAAGGATATCCAGAGCTGTAAGTGCTACTCAAAACCAGATTTGATAACCCTTTCCCACATTTTGTTCTTTGTCTTTTGTTTTATGTACTGTAATGTTGTACAGTGTTGACATTTACTGTATGCACAGTATGCACATATTTGCATGAAAATAATCTCTTTATGGCCTATTTCGTTTGCCAAAATATGAAGTATACAGCAGTGCACACTACACAGCTTGGCCTTCTTTTTCTTTTTCTGACCTATTGCTTGAACCAATTGAGCCAAAATGGCTAAAAGATAATAATTTAGTTACTAAAATAATATTTTATAAAAATTTTAAATGTGAGTTCAGGAAATAAACATTAACACTTTTTTTATAAACACAAGGACAAATCACTGTTCAGACTGCCTTATTTCTGCATATGTACAGTATAATTAGTATTAAAACAATAAAGACTCTAACCTTTGATAGTGCCGTCTGTAGTTTCAAATGTTGTCTACAATTGGAAAACATAATATTAGTTTTAAAAAAGCAGATTTCAGGATTTTAAATGATCAGATTTGTGAAACGTCTTACATTCTGCCATTTAGTGCTCGGTTCTCTCCATCTGATCTCATATAAAGCACCTTCGTTATGCTTCGGTTTGTCCAGTGTGAGATTCAGGATTCCAGCTGACCTTCTCATGCTGATGATCTGAGGTTCACTGTATTTGACTGTTGACAACATATTAGCAATATATACATATATTAGTGCTGTCAAAGAATTAATATAATAATATATTTATTAATATTTTTATTATGTATGTATAAATAATTATGTACATGTATTTGAATATATTTATATTCATATAAATATATTTAAAATATAAACAGCATATTTTTCTGAAAGACATACATGCATGTGTGTGTATTTACTGTATATATTTACATAATTAATATACACGTTACACACATATATATTATGTAACCAACAACTTTTAGAGAGAGAGAGGGAGAGAGAGTTGTTTTGTATTGTATTGTATGTTTTAGGGCACATTAATCTAGTATAAACTTACCCATGCATTCAAGGATGACTGAGATTTTGCTAGAATTGCAGGTGAGGTTGCCCACTTGTGTCTGTACCCATATGTCTGTCTTTCTTTTCGTGATTCCTAGTACCTCCAAGAGAATGTTTATCTGTGCTGCTTTGCCGCAGTTCTCACGCATAAGAAACTTTTTTTTTTCAGTGTCCCTGTGAAAGTTAGAAATATGATGACTGACATGCATTATCAAACCTCAGCATCTGTCACACACAGTCGTTACACTTTTTTGTAACTGTGAAGACAACATGGTTTGTTTGTGTAACGTACATGACTCGTGTTGGTTGAACTCACCATACATGGAGAGTGTGTGTTTGACTCTTGTCAGGGTCTCTCTTGTCCCATACACAAATGAAGTCCTCTCCTGGTTTAGTTGAATTTTTGTAACAGTGTGGACTACTTGTAGACACACATTGTGCTGCTTTAAGAACATTAAATGATAAAAAAAAGAATCTGTAAGTTTGAATAACTCAAATCATATATATATATATATATATATATATATATATATATAATGTGTGTACAAAAGACAAGAAAACAATAATGAAAAATACAATTACATTTAAATATAATTCAATGCATTAATCATTTTAATACTATGGGCCACTGAATGCTTGAATCAGGCTGCCGAAAAGTTCTATGGTGAGCAATTATTTTCAGAGAACTGAATGGTGAACGTAGTTCCAGGCAGCTCTTTGACCGCGTCACAGTTCCATATCACTTCGCCAAACAGTTTCTATTATTTGTTCTTACAACCAAAGATATATATACATGTCTATACAACATAAGCCAGCTCCACTGTAAAATAACTGGCTCAAATAACGTCCGAAAGAATGAATCAGGAAACAAAGGGGAGTTCTAGTCACTTCTAATCGGGCAAATGGAAATTAAAAATTAAAAATTATTTTATTTTATCTCTCGTAATCACGACTTTTATCAGAGCAAGAGGCCCGTGCTTAACGAAGAGAAGAAGGCTGCGTTCTCAGATGATTTCAGTAACGTTACAGACTCGTTTTCATTCGGTTTATTTTCATGTCATTATTTGGGCATCCAGGATAAGATTTGTTAAACTTAAAAAGGCTCTGAATGAGGAGTCGATTCCCATGATGAAATCGATTCCAAACTTTGTGTCAGCCATTTTTCCAAAATGGCTGTCCCTTTAAATAGTCCCTTTAAATCTCTCCCGCTCTCTCTCCTCAGAGACTATCACACATTAACATACGCGCTAATGTTACTAGCGCTATCTTTGGTGACTTTATCCTTAACGTAAACTTAAAAAAACTTGACTTTTTTTTGAGAAAGTGAAATTAAAGTTTCACTGTTTGAGCTGAACAGTTTTCAGAGATGCACAGACTCCTAATTCACATCACTCGCTCTGTCTCTCTCTCTCTCTCTCTCTCACACACACACACATAACTTAGCTATTAGTCTGCTATCAACAAATCAAGCCTCAGTTACAAGGTTTAAAATGACGTTTTGGAATTAGGGGGCTTTGTTTTATAGTGTTTTAAGTACAAAAAAAAAAAAACAGACAAATACCTTATATGTATCATCTTATATATATATATATATATATACCTTACATATATCATCTGATCGATGTCTTGAGGTGTGACAACCGTAGTATAACCGGAATGACTCAGAGCGGTTGAATAATTAGAAAAATAATGCACAACCAAAGTGGTTGGTGTGCATTATTTTTCTAATAATTCAATGGAATTGTTCTGTTTTTGCAAATTTTGAACTCTTCAAATATTTATCAGGAGTTTATCAAATTGATCTGAAGTAAGACATTTTAACATTACTGAATATTTCTACTTAATGTAAATGCTGTTCTTTTACATGAGAAGCAAATATATGCTTCCACAAAAATATCAAGCAGTAAAAAATGTTTGCAACATTATAATATGCACAAGATCAACATGTCAGAATGGTTTCTGAAGCATCATGAAGACTGGAGAAATTCAACGTTTCATCACAAGATTAAATTTAAAATAGAAACCCATGAGTTTATACGGTAACAATTTTTCACAATACTGTAATTTTGATCAAATAAATGCAGCCTTGGTGAGACCTCTTTCAAAAATAACTTAATTATTCCAAACTTTCGAACAATCGCACGTAACCAAGTCAACTCTTTACATTTCAGTAAGTATGACTCTGATGTAATGATAAAAACATGGTAAAAAAAACTTAATTGTTTACATCCTGTGGTTTTATAGTTGATAAATGGCGGTTTTGTGAAATGGCTCTTCACATCACTGATAAAATCTACACACCAAATAACACCGGAGCACAAACACTATACCTTTACTTCCGTAAATGTCTAGCAATCTAATCTCATCATCTGCGGTGATGTATGTGAGCCATCAGCCATGACAGAAAAAAAGTCAATAACATACTTACCTTCAGTCAGACTGACAGAAACAAGCAGCAGCATCACAGCCGCTCTCATCCTCATCGCTTCTAGTGTTCAGAAAGCTCCTCGCTCGTGAGACATGACCGAAACACGGCCGGTTCGTGATGACCTTGGCAGCCAGAGTTCACATTAACGGTCCGCGTGTTTGAAGTTATCTAGGCTACAGAAAGCTGAAGGTGTTCAGTCTGTACGTACTAGTCATGTGTGTTTCTGGGGCAAAATGAAGTGCTAACTACTGCAACACCACAAACCACAACACGAGAGCAGCAGGGGAAGCTCGTCTCACTTCATAAGAAAAAACACATTTGGTTACCTGCTACACCCCTGAATGTCAAAGCTTCACCTTCAGATGTGAACGTGCTGAATGGATGGAAATGCTACATGGTTGTTTATAGATAATAAACCTAATTGTACGAGCCTGTTGAGATCGCTTTCCAACCGATTCGTCCTTTCCAACCGATTCGTGATGTGGGCGGCTTTTAGTAAAGTGGTGCTTGAGAGTAATCAGGATCTGACCCCTGAAACCGACTCCGTTTTTACATCCTCTTTTCATTTGCTAGTGTCTCCCTCTTCTTCAGCACACAAACCCGCCATAAGGTCATGAGCTCAAAAGGAATGTAAATACATGTCTGACCTGTCTAAATACTTTTTACCTGACTCAATGAATGAAGGCCAAAATCCCCTTTCGCTCAAACTTCACAGAAGTATTATGCCTCTGTGAATTATGTCTCTGTCATCGAATGAACCTTATATATTACTAATGCCCTTTTTTGTTATTATTATTACTTTGTTTGATTTGGTGTGTTAGTTCTCTGAAATCTCAGGCAGGGTTATTTATAGTTAAAACATAAACAAATGTCTGTGTGTGTGTGTGTGTGTATACAGTATATATATATATATATATATTTATATATATATATATATATATATAAACACATAGTTGCCAAAGCAGCATTTCACACTGTAGTTTAACTTGGTGTACAACAGGGGAGTTTCTAGGGTCAGAAGAGATAAGGGGCTTTAGCCCCTAAGAAGTACCCCCCCACACACACATATAGTGCAACATATTCCAAAAGATCAGGGGCTTTTGACAAAACATCAGGGGCTTAAGCCCCCAAAGCCCCCCCCCCCTCGCAAAGCCCCTGGTGTACAATAATAAACTGAAATAAGAATTCATGATAACTAAAAAATACAACTACTAACAAACTACTAATGACAAAAACCCACAACACAATTACTACAACTTTAAATAGTAAAATATATCTAATGCCCAATTATTTTATTATTATGTCTATTCTCTAAAATCACAGACAAGGTTATCTATAGGTAAATAGAACATTAAAAACAAATTGTGTGTGTGTGTGTGTGTGTGTGTGTACACGTGTATAAAACATATTTTTTCTCATTTTAAGTTTTAATGCTTAACTTGATGTAGTAAAATACATAAACTGAAATTAATAATAAATAAAACTAAATATGACAAACAAAATTATTCCAACTTTAACTAGAATTAAAAATACTACATGAATAAAAAAATATTCAAAATATTAATGACATTTTTATAGTATTTCAGTTATAGTAGACGTTAGATCTCGGCTCAGTCTGTTTACTGTACCTCTTGTGTATTTTATCGTGTCACTAAATCTATACAGGTTTCTGTCAAATGATCAGGGTAATTTGGTTTCACTTCTAATGCATGTGTTTGCGGGTAAGGTGGATAGGAAGGTTTTAATTTAACCGCAGTTTGTGGTTATACTCCACTGTTATATTAACTGCTTCCTGAAGTTATTAATAGTAACTGTAGCTAAGCAGTGAAGAGTTCGTCTGAGAGGAGAGTTTTCCAACTTCTCTTCAGATCTTATGCAAAATTAGAATCAAAGTGGATCGAAAACCATGCTCTTCTTGTTTGCGATGACGGCACAAGGTCAATGGAAAGGTGTTTTTTTTTTTTTTGGAAATGCTGACATTCATTTCCTGTGACGTTGACTCCTGTTCAAATCTCTTTTTTTTATTCCAACTGAGAGAGAGTATTATAAAGTAACTAAATGTCATTCATTACGTATATTACATTTTTATATTAATTAGTTTTATGTTTTGCTTGCAGTGTTTATGGCAGAAAATAAATTAAGGCAGAATTCGACAGAAGTTATTCATAAATCTTGCGAATGTTTAACATGTAAGACAATTTGTAATTACTAAACCTCCTGTTTTTAACATCAAGAAATTGCTGAAAATAAATATTTTAATAAATATTTTATTAAAATTATGTAATGAATGCGATGTTGATAGATCATATTATATGTTTAATTTGAGTCAAAATAAGATAATAAAATAAGAGGATTTTCAGCCATATATCGCTTTTTGTCGCCATCTCGTGGTCACATTTTTTATTCTGTTATATCTACCTCAAACCCCAAAAATATATTGAAATGCATTAATACCTGCTGAATCTTGTGGGTTAATCAAGTTACTAGTAGCATATTCTGAAAACCTACAATGTAATTTTCTTATATATGATAAGCAAAAAATATAAACATGACAGTGATAAGTATTTTTTCTGACATTTACATGTGCTGAGAGGCCAAAACTTTCTCAGACTCGTCTAGGTTATATTATTATTAAAAGCATGATGATGCACGCATAAAAAATTGCAGTCATGCTGCAATTAATCAGAGTCTACTGTTGCTGTATTTTAATATTTTTTTAAACCAAAAAACAGAAGTAGTTGCGACAGAGTTTGTCATTCTGTGTGTTTGCTGGGTTAGTTCACTTCTGTTTATCACCGATTTATAATCAGCAAAAAAAAAAAAAGAGGGAGAGGAGAAGGTAGGTCCTCATCACCATGGTAACTGAGAGACCTCAGCTCTCTCTTATTTTGCAGTCCTCAACACAAAGAGAAGAGAACAGAAAGGAAAGCCCTAAAATGTTTACCATAATTCCTGCTGATGGTAATATCAACGCCAAGTCACTCAGCCAGAGCATTTTAAAAACTCCTACTTCTGTTACATATTTGTCAGATGATTTAAACTACATATATCCTCTTAAGGATGTGCAAGCGTTTAATTAGCTTATTGCATAGATGTCAGCATTTCAAATCAGGAAGTAATACGTTTGGTATGTGCAATTTGCACATTTGCACGCCTGCTTTTGCAGCCAGGAAATGCAATCAGCTGATTGGTCAAGAGCTCCCCTGACTGTGAAAACTGTAATCATTAATACCATGCCAGAGAATTGAGACAAAATGCTCATGGCTACTGAAAGAACAAACCCTAGTAGTGTATGGGCAGTTTCCCACAGACTCTTTTGAGGGTTTCTGATGTTGTTTGTTTTTCCACCTGTGACCAAATGCAGTTAATGCACATTGTTGAAGTATGTTATGGCAAGCCATTTTTACCTTTATTCCCTAACTTAACTAGAATGAATCTCTTAGGTTACTAGCACTTATAAATTTAATTACTTTTCTAAAGATTCATTTTTGGCATTTTAATAGAAAAGATCAGAACAGACAGGAATCCAAGTGGAAAAGAAATACGGCAGGATCAGGAAAGGTCCTCAAGTTGGGATTTGAACTAATTTAATTACTATTAATGAACCAAAATGTCAGGATCCCGGACTAATTCTGTTTTTTTTTTTTTTTCTTTGTTATGTCTTGTGAATTGTTTCCCTTACCCTTGTGTTAGTTAGTGCTGTCGGCTGGTCTCCTGCGTTGGTTGACCACATCATGTGAGTAAATGAGTGGCATCTGTTTCTAATTTCTTTCTCAAAAGTCTTTTTTGTGACTTTAGAGACACATATAGAGCCCCTACAGTTGAGTCAGTGGAATTCATGTCATAAAGCATTGTCATATTTACAGCAGGCTTGTTCCTTGCATAATGCAGTCCATTCTTTTCAAATTTACACAATACCAGAACAGGCATTTGTGATATTTTTAAGGTGCTGTATGTAAGTTTTAAACTCTTCTAAAGCCAAAAAATAGCATATGTTTGTAAATATCCAGGAAACATGTTGGGTTTACATAGAGCTTTCTCTGAAAAATAATGCTATAACCAGTAATTCTACTCTAAAATGTGTGTTTTGGGCAGATTCAGTGTCAGTTATTGCAGTACCCAATTCATATTACTTACTGCACCTATTATCTGTCAAAGAAATCATGTTATGTTTACATAGCTGTTTCTTTGAAAAACAATGCTATAGCCTTTGTTTTTGCGGTAACAGCTAGCTCTTAATCTTATACTGCACCTTTAGGTTGAAACAGTTATGTTAATAGCAGAAATCAGCAATGTGTTAACAATAACAATGTAATAATGACTACAACAATGGAATAATACTAACTGAAAAGATAAATATAAAACACAAGTAAACAATAAACTATAAACGGTTTCATTGGGCGCACACGCCTGGACCTAAGTTAACTTCTGGTCTGTGTTTGTTTAGCGGTATGCTCAGTGTCGCCGGCTACAAACGCAGCTAATGATGAGTAATGAAGTTGGTCTCTGGCTATTGTGCTGTTCCCAAACATTTATTTATTTGTGGAGACCTGCCATGATATAAAAACCGACCGATTTTCCAAAAGGCTTGGGTGTTTCTATATCACTGTATTTCTGAAGGAAGACTGTCTTTAGAAAAAGTCATTTTCATTTCCTCCTGCATATAAGGCAGCGTTTGTAAGCTCATTGCAGCCTTGTCTACAACCCATACCAGGAAAATCACTCGTTTCTCGAGCTTAAAGCACCTCCTGCTGAGTCTGCACTTTTACTAAATTGTCAGATTTATGCAGCGAACCTATTTTGCTTGTTATCAAAAAAATAATGTAGCTACTCTAGAAGGATTTAGCTGTTGTTATTGATTCTATTTGGATGTCTACCGGAAGTTAAGTTAGGCCACAAAAGCATGCATGCGCAGTAACGTTTGTTTATGTTGCTGTCGTTGAAACCGTCTATAGATACAAGCTTTAATGAATATGTGTTAAATCGGCTTGCCACACAAACAGCTCATTGGTTGAAAGCTGCCCAGATGGGATAAAAACTGTAATTACATGCTGCTTTATCAAGTAAAATGTCTCTCATATATTGAAATCTGAAATGAGTGTTTCCAGTGGTCTCTCTGGGTTTTTTTTTTTTTTGGGTGGTGTTTGTTTTTTCCACCTGTGTGTTGAAGCACACCTCCCCTGAGCAATCACATGGGAGATGTGACCGCACCATTCAATCTCACTCATCTCTCACTCGCTCTGCCTACTAGAGTCACTTTCGCTTAGAAACATGACATCACTTTAACTAAAAGTGTTCTTTAAGAATTTGTCTATTTTAAGGAAGTGTGTGCACCAGTACAGCAGAATACCTCAAGCTGTCGTTTGGCAGATGTTAAAGGACGATGTGTAAACAGTGGGCACTCTGTGCCGTCTCGCGTGAGATCTGAAACAAGCTGCTTATTTTCTCCTGATCGTGCTTCACGGGTTTCTTAGAGATGAAGAGGAGAGACAAGCTGAAAATCCCCTCCCTCACTTTGGAGTAAGCTCAAATATTTTTTTCGTTATTCAGATGTTGGTGATGAATTATTTACTCGCGACGGGGGAAACCCCTCGGAGCTGGTAAGTTGTGAGAGACGAGCCGACAGCGACATCGGCAAATTTATACAAAAGAATGCCATCCTTTATTCACGTTTCTTCCATTCCTGTGTGTTTAATGGTTGGTATTGATGTAAACTAAAGAGCGAACAATAAGGAACAAAGTGTCGCTCGCGCGCGTTCTCATTGACACAGTGTTTACTGCACGGAAGAAAATGTTAATAGTCTACGGGACGCACTTGGGTTCAACGTTAAACTATAAACGTGTAACAATTAAAATACCTCAATAGGGATTAAATGTAGCATTTGCCGACGAGACAAAACATTTCCTTTTGTTTCAAGCGCAATGCCCAACCAGTAGGGTTCTTAAACCTCAAAACCCCAAATGAATAATTTCGTTATGCCATGTATAATAACAGCGCATGTAGACTATAGCTTCCTCTGTTTGATGGCAATTTTAATGGAAAAAGAATGCTACAGTACAGCAAACATTGTAATATATTTAAAAGCACATTACATGTGATTTTACTGTAAAAATACAGTAGAATGTATGTTTTGTGACACAAAACGTATATATGGCCTTTTAGTAGAAAAGTATAGACCTGTTTAACAAAAACACACAAATATTGTTAAAATAAATTTGTAAGTAAAAAAAATATAAGGCACCATTTAATTTACAATGGGAAAAATCGTTAAAGTTGTGTTGCATTTAATTCTGTTTTTTTTTTTTCTTATGAATTTGTTATTTTTTTTATTAGGGCAATGTTATGTTTTGTTGCTTAGTGTTTATTGCATTATTTTAGTTTCACATGTGCTACCATAATAGCGTTTGTGTGCTGTCTATAGAAATATTGGCAGTTATGGATAGGCCCACGTCTTGTTTTTCGCAAACAAGAGTTTTACAGTAAATGTAACAGGACTATATATTATTTGCCATTCCCTACTAGTCAGAATTGTATTCACTACAGAACCTCACTGTGAAATGGCCTTTTATTGCAATAGTTGCTCATCATGTTGCAGTTCAATACTTCAGGGGTTTGCAGATGTGCTTTCTATTGAGTGATCGCTCCAATCACACTTTCAAGATCCTACTATGAGTCAAGCTTTTAAGTGAGAACGCGAGTCTGAGTGTTCTGACACTCTCCTTATCACTCCCGTATCATTCTCTCAATGTTTTCCTGCTTTTCTGACACTTGCTTCTGCCTGACTTTAACATGATCACTGCGGCTTTCCAACCCTGTCCTCCCACTCTGAGCAAGGAGTGAATACAGCCGACCCCACGGCCCACTACATTTTCAATCCCAGTGTGTAGGAGCCTGTATCCGGAGCCTTGCTTCAGCAAAAGCATCTCCAAATATGATTGCGGATTACTGCTGATTTATAGGGATTTAAAGCTTTGGGTTCCAATAGCACTGCATCGTATCTATAGGAAGACACAAAGCGCTGTAACAAACGCTGCATATTCTGAAAGCAAGCGCACAGAGAATGGTTCAAAGCGGCACAACATCAGATTGTCGAGCACAGGGGGGTAGTATTCACAGTTGGGTCGTCTCCAGTTTTCTCTCTTCACCATGACAACATCTTCACACTTCTAGAGCGCTTGTTGCTATCCGTTGAAGTGAGAATATACAAACTGCCAGACGGTGGCAGCCCTATTTGTACAGTCATGCATATTTAACTTTGCGGTTAGCTTTTAGGTCACCATGATACAAATTTGTTACGCAAACCAAAGTTCGACTCGTGCACTTCGGGGGAATTATAGAACGGTCAGTACTAAAACAGCACATTACCCTCATCGAGGTCACAATAATCAATACCTGTCTAAACTGGCTTCTGCTGACGTCATGCCTCACTTCTATTTTGATTTGCTCTATTAATTCTACTTTCAGTTTGATGTGTAAATACCTGTCGGGTTAACCTGAATGTGTTTTAAGCTACTTGGCTGATGACAACATTGAATGGCATGAAGGAACATGGGAAATAGTGCTTCCTACTGCTAATGGCCTTATCTTGATGCCTCTAATGCATTTAGTGGAACTGAAAGTTATGGTGGCAGTAAACAGTAAAGGACTTTGAATGAAGGTCACACATTAAAGTAATTTACTGAACACCTGCTTCCTGCAGGACCAGACTGAGAAGTGTTGACAAAAATGTCGGGAATTTGAGACTACATGGTGTTATGTTGATCAAAGCCTTCTAATAATCCAGTGCATATGCTGTCAGAGCTCTGATTGTGTGAATCATGTTGCATGCATTAGCTGTTCATCATACAGTACATGATGCATTCCAGCTCATCTCCTGTGGCAATTACATCATTAGTTCACCCAAAAATTAATTACTCACCCTCAGGTCGTTCCAAAACCCTTAAGACCTTCATTAAGATATTTTTGATGATATCAGATGATACCATCTGATCCTCCCAAAGACAGCAACACAACTGAAATGATCCCAGATCCAGAAACATATTAAAAACACTGGTAAAACAGCCCATGTAATGTCAGGGAATCGCTTAAATTTTTGTGCAAAGAAAACAAAAATAACCTAATTTAACTAATTAGCCTTGTTTACATCTGGGGAAAGCACGCACATGAATGTAATCTGCGGCTGTTTACACCTAGAAGAAAGCATACTCACACATTGTTATTCTTTCTAAAATGGCAGAAGTACGGTGTACATTTTAGGACATCCTCAGACCTCAGTCATAAACTGAAAATGCAACATGCCTCAGACTAAAAGCTCTTTGTCAATGGACCGAACAGCATCGTGACTTAGACTGAAAGGCTTCCGGTCTCTGAAAAAAACGACGTCCAGTGTCAGGTCTCGTATACTCAGGCATAGGGCGAAACAGACTCAGGTGGAGTGTGCTGTGTTATTTTGCTCCGCCCCGTGTGACATCACACGCACACGGCCCAATTACATTTTATGCATAGGATAACATGCATTTCACAAGTATAAGTGCATGTTTAAAATGCATAAAATGTAATTAGTTTAGCATTTAATAAAACTGTTAAAATAAACAATATCAGAAGCTTACCTCCATCTGCCATCCTCAACAGTTCCACACCACCACTTTGCTTGAGTCTGTTTCGCCTGAGGACTTTTTGTCTGATGTGTAGAAGTATGTTAAAGTAAATAATGTTATTTTTGTTTTATTTGCACAAAAAAAAAAAAGGATTCTCGTAGCGCAGCAAAAACTGTTGAAAAGTTGATCCGCTGATGGCATATTAACTTTTTTACTGGTGTTTTTCCACCTTTCTGGATCTGGGATCATTTCAGTTGTATTGCAGTCTGTGGAGGGTCAGATGGCTCTCTGATTTGATAAAAAATATCTTCATTTGTGTTCTGAAGATGAACGAAGGTCTTATGGGTTTGGAATGAGTAATTAATAACAGAATTTTCATTTTTGGGTGAGCGAACCCTTTAAAGATGCTGTAAGTGATGTTAGCTACCTTCACCAGACTGAAGCAGAATGTCTCCATCTATTCATCCACAAACCTTGTGAGTGCTGATAGGCTAAAAAAAGTGCAACTATGCTCAGATAGCATAGCTATAATTTGCATTTGTATAAAAGAAAAAAAGAACTTAAATTGTAATGATATTTGACAATAGAAGAATATCCCTGTCTTGGTTTTGGTTTCTGTTTCCGACTGTCATATTCTCACATGTGTCCTTGCGTTCCTGTTTGTTTATGAGACCATTTCACACCTTTGAATAAGAACAAGAATGTATGAGAGAAAATGGTGATCATTTGTTTTGGATGAAGGTCTCTTCTAAAAACAAAGTTAACCAGGATGTGTTTTTTTCACATGAATGCCCCAACTACATTAAAATCATCCTTTTCATCTGTTACCTTCCTGACCATATGTCAGAGTCCTGCGTGGATGTGTATTTGGTTTTACACCATGTTAAACTGGTTGAAAAGTTGTGACAGGACCTGAATTTTTTATCTGGAAGTGTCAAATCTTATAGGTCTGTACAAGCTGATCCAAAAATTCATGTGAAATGTTAAGTCAAAGACCTAAGCATTTTTTTCCAAACCAGCTACTATCCACCCTATCTAATGTCTTTTCTGAGAGTTAAAGTGTTTGAGGTGTCTTTCTAGTTAATTTATAACGTTTCCCTCAATAATTGGTCATTTGCTGCATATTAATAGTAAGTTTGTTGTTAAGTCAAGGTTTAGGTATAAGAATAGGGATGTAGACATGTTCTGGTAGAATAAGGTATTACTAGTATGTGCTTTATTAGTACTAATAAAAGGCTAATATATCCTAGTAAGTTGCGTGATAATAAGCAACTAGCTAAGAGACCATAAAATAAAATGTTACCAAACAATAAAGAACATTAAACAATTATCAGTTAATGTCATTATATTCTTTGAAATATAAAGCATCATCACCGGTGAGCGTGACTGTTTACAATGTACATATGTTAGGTTGACATATCTTTCCACTTATGTCATTTGAGAACTATGATGTTACACACTTTTGTAAAAGTTATAGAAACATTGAAACAGGTATTTAGCTTAAATTTCAGTTGTTTACAAGTTGTCAAGCTTGGTACGTATATTTTAAATTTGAAATAGTTTATCTTCACCAAACCTGAAGGACTGAAAGAGATTTAGCAACACTCCACAATTCAGCTCTCAGCCAGAAAGGTTTTTAATTGTCTCTGTATTGACTATCAATGTTTGTATATTTGTCAATTACAAATCAAAAACATTTGTGTTTGCCATACATCTAACAAAAATGACATGTAAAGATCCTAACCCACAACCTAACATGTGTACATTGTAAACAGTCACGCTCACCGGTGATGATGCTTTATATTTCAAAGAATATAATGACATTAACTGATAATTGTTTAATGTTCTTTATTGTTTGGTAACATTTTATTTTATGGTCTCTTAGCTAGTTGCTTATTATCACGCAACTTACTAGGATATATTAGCCTTTTATTAGTACTAATAAAGCACATACTAGTAATACCTTATTCTACCAGAACATGTTCTACATCCCTATTCTTATACCTAAACCTTGACTTAACAACTAACTTGCTATTAATATGCAGGGAAACGTTATAAATGAACTAGAAATGTTTTTTCTTAAATGAATAGGTATGTGCTCATCATGCACGAAACAGATTTTCTAAGCTCTATATGAAATATAAACTTTTCTTTTCATGCTATACTCTCTTTCTTACTGATTTTAATGTTCTTTACAAGATCATGGTAACATTAGCATATGCAGACTTGAATGCATATCTTTCAGTGCAATAGTTTGATTTGTTTCGGTTGTGATCATTTTAAAGGTACAACAGCGAGACTTGATTTGTGCTGATGCTTCATGCGATCGTACGTTGTGAAGTTGGCTAAAAGAAATATCTCAAAGACGGTGACTTAATTTACTTCATTTTCAGATATCTTTATTATGGAGGCCGCTCACAAAGAGTCTTCACCTAAAACCATACACACACAGTCCAACAAACAACTTGTGAACGATCATCTTAAATCTTGAAGATATGACTAAATCTAGGGGTATATGGAAAATGTCTGTCACAAACATTAACATTTTTTAGATGTCAAAATCCTTTGGTATGCAAATACTCTATTTTTTGACATTTTTTTTCTAACACTGCCATTTACACACATAGAATGAGAACTTTATATCGTGTCACTTGAAATAAAATTCATTACCCTTTATTAGGGTCACAAGGAAATGATCATAATATGATGCGTGAAAATCTGATGCAGTCAATCTTTTAGTAAATCATTTAAATGACATAATAAATACGTATAGTCAGACTGTATCCCTAATGTTAGTAATCATAATTGTTGGTTATCATTGTCCCCAGCTGAAGCGCCCTCAAGCTCCGCCCTGGAGGGGCGGGTTCTTGTTTTAATTGAGTTTAAACTTTTTATCATGCTTAAAATGCTTGGCTGCAACTATATCCGTCCCATATGTTCTAGCGGTTAAGATCCCTGGATTTCATCCAGGTGGCTCAGGTTCGATTCTATGGTATGGGAAATGCTCTTTTTGGCAGTTATGACCTAATGGACCCCAAAGGCCACGGGTTCGAGTACCAGGTCCTGAGGGGCTGTAGGTGTGGGGGAATGAACATCCAGCGCTCACTCCACCTTCATCACCTCACTACTGAGGTGAGACCCTTGAGCAAGGTACACAACCCTCCCACTGCTCCATTGTGTGTGTGTGCGCTTTGGATGGGTTAAATGTAGAGTGCTAATTGGTTACCACACATGTCCACAAGTCACTTCACTTTTAGCATCTATGCAAGGGAAATCTATGGGCTGGAAATAAAATGGATGCCTTTCTTAAATAACTAAACTAAACTATAAATAACATTTACTGATAATTCATAATTCATTGTCATTGTAATCAGAAGGTGAGAGACATTAACATTTCATAGCTTGGATCATTGAGGTGTCTGCATAAATACTGTTGTACTGACGCAGGAAAGGCGGAAGGAAAACAGATAGAAAGGTTAAGTTGAAAGAATTATTTTAGACCTATAAGATTTGACACTTCCAGATAAAAAAATTCAGGTTCTGTCACAACTTTTCAACCAGGTTAACACATTTTTAAACCAAATACTATACTTTTAAATGTGCCATAGAATGCATTGAGAGAATATTTTAAATTGTTGTCTGATATGTACATAGAAGGTATGTAGCTTAGCTAAGGGG
>JAUCMS010000012.1:9808465-9822563 GCA_032357445.1 Enteromius radiatus | reverse complement strand
GTGTGTTTGATTAGGGTTGGAGCTAAACTCTGCAGGACACCGGCCCTCCAGGACCGAATTTGCCTACCCCTGCCATAGAGGGTTAATGTCCATAAATGTAAATATACTAAATGTAAACCCCATGTTCACATGTTCAAACAAGAACTGATGTTGTATTTAAATCCATGTTTAAGATTTTTCCTTAATATACTTGTATCTCTTTTTCTTTTCTTGTGACTTCTGTCTGTTTCTTAACAATTTTTATATTATGCAATAGTATATTTAAAGGCATTTTGTATGTTCTGTACTTAGTTTCAGTTTGTTTTGTACGTACTATAATTTGTTTATTGCAATTTAAAAAAAAAGGGAAAAAATAGAAACATTAACATCAGGAAAGCCATTCAGTGTCCATATCTTTTTTTTTTTTTTTTTTCTTTTTTTTTGTCTGTTTGTTCAAAATACTGTATAAATGTAAGTATTTGTAAACAGAAGTGCAAACTGTTTTAATTAGTGACTTGAATTCTAAATATTCATTTACCAAAATTTCAGTGCATCACTAAATATCCCTTTGTCCAAAATTAAACCCTTCCTTCCTACATAGAATGAAAGAAGAAAAGAAAAAAAAAAAAAAAAAAAAAAGAGTATGCCATTAGAGTAGTATATCTGAATTCATAGTATTTGGAAAAACAGTAGGCAAAACATATGCAGATAACCTACCACTTCTGGTGAAATACTGAAGTGCATGTGCACATTACTATCCCATGAGACTACTTTCTACATATCCCATACATGACACAACACTCTTTCAGTCGATCGAGTCATGCATTGTCCCTTTAACAGATTGTGTTTGTCTCTCTTAGGCTTTGGAGCGCTCTGAGAGTGAGGAGGTCTCAATAATCACCCAGCTAGTGAAGAAGATCCTCATCATCATCTCACGACCCGCACGACTGCTGGAGTGTCTGGTGAGATTATACACCTACACTGATTCACAGAGAATATTCCTAACAATCTGACACTCCCAATACTCTTCTCCTGATTTCACTTCCCTAGGAGTTTGACCCAGAGGAGTTTTACCATCTTCTGGAAGCTGCAGAAGGTCACGCCAAAGTCGGCCAGGGCATCAAAACCGATATTCCTCGCTATATAATCAGCCAGCTTGGACTCAACCGAGATCCCCTTGATGGTGCGATTATCTGTTATTTATCTTGTGTTGGTTTTGTTTTGAAAGCCTATCAGTTTCTCTTAGGCTCATGTTGTTGTTGTGTCCTTCATCTCTTTTGACAGACGTTGTTCAGCTCGAGGAGCAGTATGACTCTGGCCCCTCGTTGACGGTCGATTGTGAAGAATCCACGGAGGTAAATGCACCTCAAAAAGAGCTGAAGCATTAAATAGCCTCACTAGGTTTCGTAAGATGTCACTAATGATACATCTCTTCCTGTTGCTTACAGCAAAATAAATCTTCACCCACACCACTGCGAAGAAAACCGCTGGAGAGTGATTTTGAGACTATTAAACTCATCAGCAATGGGGCTTACGGGTAAGCAAATCATATCATGATGACAGGCATTTTTAACTTTAGCCAAACATAGTGTAAATGAGAACCTAACTAACTTAAATTATTATTTTATGTTAATACAGATTCTGATTCTCGAGAGAGAGAAAAAAAAAAACAGGTTCCAAAACTGGACAAAAATTTGCTGATTTGTTGCCACTAGAGGATGGTTTTTATTTCTTGCCATCACAGCTGCCAACAGGACCTACTTAAAGATGGAAATTCCGTCATTAATTACTCACCTTTGTGTTGTTCCAAACCTATAAGACCTTTATTTTTGGAATACAAATTAAGATATTTTTGATGACATCCTAGAGCTTTCTGACTTAGCAACACATTATTTATAAATATTTTTACTTTTCGGAGTTTAAAGGGTTATTTCACCCAACAATTTAAATTCCGTTCCAAACCTATAAGACCTTCTTTCATCTTCGGAACACAGAGAGGCATCTGACCCTCCATAGTCAGCAACACAACTGAAAAGACCCGCTGGTTTAGGGCCATGACTGAAAATGCAAGTAGAACATTTGTGTTCCAAGATTCTAGTGATCTTCTGATTGGTTTCAAAGAGGAAGTGTTGATTCAAAAACAAAAATTGTCATCATTTTCTCACCCTCGTGCTTTTTATTTTTAAACCTATGTGAATAGGTTTCTTCTGCATGCGAATATAATTTTCTTTCTGCTGAGCAAGAAAGATATCTTGAAGGATGTTGGTAATGGAACATTTACAGGTTCACATTGACTACCATTGTTTGGGGAGAGAAAATAATATTTAAAATAACTGGCAACCACAAACCATTTGGTTACCAACATTCTTCAAATACCTCCTCAAATAACTTGAGGGTGAGTAAATTGTGATTATAGGGTGAACTATCCCTTTGACTAATTTAGTGAAAACTAAAACTTTACGCGATCTCTCAAGAATCAGTGCTCCGAGTCTTCAAAGTCAGGAAGCTCCTAGAACATTACCCACGCATCCCACTGCCATGTTCTTCCATCTCTCCTGCAGGGCTGTGTATCTGGTCAGGCATAAAGAAACTCGACAACGTTTTGCGATGAAAAAGATAAACCGACAGAACCTGATTCTGAGGAACCAGATCCAGCAGGTGTTTGTGGAGCGAGACATCCTGACATTTGCAGAGAATCCCTTTGTGGTCAGCATGTTCTGCTCCTTCGAGACCCGCAGACATCTGTGCATGGTCATGGAGTACGTGGAAGGTAATGGTTACACTACACTACACGACTCTTGCCCTACTTTTCCTCAGATTTAAAGTCTGGAGAAGTTGCTGAAAGTCAGAGCCAGTCTGCAGAGCAATCAAACTCTGGTTCAGACCAGGCAATCGAACCAATAAAGCCTGATAAAGCAGAGTTTGTGTGTGCAGTATGTACCATGTGTCTAATATGATCTCCAGGTGGTGACTGTGCCACTCTGCTGAAGAACATGGGCCCACTTCCTGTGGAAATGACCAGGATGTACTTTGCGGAGACGGTTCTGGCGCTGGAGTACCTCCACAGTTATGGCATTGTGCACAGAGATCTCAAACCAGACAAGTGAGAAAAGAACCACAGACCTCATTTATGCAACCGTATGTCAGTGTAACTGTTGTTAACCGGTTTTGATAACTTTTGACAGCCTCTTAATTACTTCCATGGGACATATTAAACTCACTGACTTCGGGCTCTCCAAAATCGGCCTCATGAACATGACAACCAATTTGTATGAGGGCCACGTTGAGAAAGACACTAGGGAGTTTATCGATAAACAGGTGGGCAAGAACATAATATTCAATCTATGTGAGTTTTCTAGACACTTTATTGATATTAATATAGAATCTGCCTTTGTTTCACATTGTTTTATTTGTTGTATTCATAGGTTTGTGGCACACCGGAGTATATTGCTCCAGAAGTGATCTTGCGGCAGGGCTATGGGAAGCCTGTGGACTGGTGGGCCATGGGCGTCATCCTGTACGAGTTTCTGGTGGGATGTGTACCGTTCTTCGGAGACACACCGGAAGAGCTTTTTGGACAGGTTGTGAGTGGTGAGTACAGATAAACTGCCCTGTCAGCCCGGCAGGAGACAGATACCATTAAAGGATCAGGAAGCTTTACCAACTGGTTTAAAATGAAACTGCCGTAAAAGGATTTGATACACTGTGTTCCTTATGCAGATGAGATTATCTGGCCAGATGGAGACGATGCCCTTCCTGTAGACGCCCAGGACTTGATCACAAGATTACTGAACCAAAACCCACAGGAGAGACTTGGAAGAGGTGCTTTGACATTCATTTGTAGCCCATAGGAGTTTCATTCAACATCATTATCAAAATTGTTACCTATAGTTATTTTTCCCAAGGGTTCATAGGAGATTTTTTAAAAGAGCATATTTTGAAACAAAACTGATAAAAACAAAAGCATTATTTTGAACTTTAACAAATTGTTTAACACATTTATCTAGCTGCTATTAATTTAGAATTGTATTTTATATATATATATATATATATATATATATACACACACTACTATTCAAAAATGTGGGTTTGTGTATATATTGTTTTATTTCATGAATTTTGTAAATTACATAATTTAAAAAATAATCAAATTAATCATAATATATATAAATTTACTTTTATTCATAATTTCTTTTTATATTTATAAATTAGTTTTTATAAATTATTTTCTTTTTGTTTTGCAAATAATTATATGGGTTTTACATTTTTAGAAACACATTATTTAATTCATAAATTGACATTGTTTTCGTTCCTCTGAATTGAAATAATAAAAATGTTTGCTTTTGCAAAGGGGCAAAAATGGTCATGAAAAGTAAAATAAAGTTTAAAAAATGAGAAAAAAAAACTAACATCACCTCAGCATCAAGTGGGGGAAAAAATGTAGATGTAGCACAGAATTCATTCATACAAGAGTTTATGTAGAGCTGTGTTTAGATGTGATGATCTGACGTGTGTTTGTAGGTGGGGCTCCAGAAGTAAAGCAGCATTTGTTCTTCAGTGGTCTGGACTGGAACGGACTCCTGCGTCAGAAAGCCGAGTTCATCCCTCAGCTGGAGGCCGAAGACGACACTAGTTATTTTGACAGTGAGTCTCACTAATTCAGCACAGGAAGGAGATTCTCTGAGCTTCACAAATGCCTGGAGCAAGGCGCTCTGGAAATGTCAGCTCATTCTTGTGGCTTATGCACTGAGATGCAGTTATTATGTCTTCATTGTACTTACCTATTACCCCCTAAATCCGTTTTGTTTGTCCCCCCCCAATGTAGCTCGATCTGAACGCTACCATCACTTGGCCTCTGATGAAGATGATGAAACTAACGATGAAGAGTCTTCCCTAGAAATACGACGGTTTTCCTCATGGTCAAATCGTTTCAGCAAGGTTGAGTCCTACACACTTTAATCATGCTGAAAAATTTTTTTGGTTTTTGTTAATTGTTTTTAAATTGAAATGAGATTATACCTTGGCATGTAGATAAAATGCTTTTTGATTTTAGTTTATTTTTGGCTATTTATTTCTGTCATTTATTTTGATTTTGTAGGTGTACAGCAGCACAGAGCACCTGGCAACCCCATCCAACCTCAGTTTCTCCTCTGACCGCAGTCACAGTGAAGAGATAGAGGACCGGGCGGATGGGAGGGACACTCACCCTCATGGAGAGATCCAGCGGCAGGCCTCCACCGGAGACAAGAGGCTCTCGGCTCAGAGGGCAAGGTGTGAAGAGAGGAATAGAGAAATCAGTTCACTACAAACACACAATTCTGTCACAATTCAGTACAAAGTCGCTTTGAATAAAAGCATCTGCTAAATGACTAAATGTATATGTTATAATCAGTGTTCATTTTAATATCTCTGAGGTACTATTGTAGTTTTAATGAATATTTTCAATTATGGTTTCATTTTATTTCTAAAGTACTTGATTTTGTAATTTTTATTATAAAAATAAATGTTAGATTTACATTTAGAAAATTGCATTAAAGATAAATGGTGTTTTCACTAGTAAATATTTAAAATAATTTATTAGTAATAGATTAGACTAAACTAGGCTAGTTAAAAATGCAATAATTCTTACTCATAAAAATGTAATTCAGTAGTCAAAATAGAATACCTTAAGTCAAACAGAAATTTTTAAATTGTATGTCTGTATGTATTAATATTTATTTTTATAAATTTTCGTACAAGTTATATGTGTATATACAATACATAGATAGTTAGATATAAAAATATAAAATGTATTTCTTTTTGAAACATTTTTAATGGAAATGTTTCTTAGGATTGCACTCTTATTTAAAAACAAAAACATTATACTGAGTCTAGTATTTCATTAGTTCTAGTATATAATTGTAGTATGTTGTAGTTTGGTGTTTTTGGCTCAGTCACAGTAGATGTTTTGCAGCACTCTGAATGTGTGTTTGATATCTTCCAGTCTGCGCCCTCGCACTTCTTCCAGCTCCTCTCAGCCTGAGCGAGCTGTGAGCCCCCTGGTGGTGAGCAGCACACACAGCCTGGAGGCCATGCCCCGATTCGCGCTCTCCACAGATGATGAGGGTAAGCTCGCACTGAGAATGTGCCACATTTTGACTTTTCTGTCGTCAAATGTATTGCCCTCCACAAATTTTCTACCTGTCAGTGGAAAACTCGAGAGCAGCCATAAAAGTGTATTTTGTCAAAAAAGTAAAAATCTGTATTTTTTCCTGAGTAAACATTGAGCCCCAAGATTACAAATTCTAACTTGCCATGTGCTTTTTTTGTAAGACATTTTAATAAGTTAAGCATTAGATTATCAGCTCAGAATATACACTAATTTGACTAGAAACACTTGGAGACAGGAAATGCAAAGCATCCTTCCAGAGCCAGGCGTGATCTCTGCATTCAGGAAAAAGGTCTATTACAGTGGAATTAATTGTGGTGTTTTTTATTATTTTAATTTTTATTATAATTAAAGTATATTTTAGGGTTGTAATGTGAATCATATGGTTCAATTTTATGGTTACCGATTTCAGTAGTTTAAATGTCCTATAAAATCCAGTTTTTCATAAATGGGCACATTTTTGCCCAGTTATTACACATAATCTGCTGTCTCTAAATTATTAAAAAAGCAATGAGCTGAAAATACTTGCAAAATGTTTTCTTTCATGAGGTCATTGACACTGTTTGCTGCGACTAATATGAAAGTGCAATAATTCTGTTTAAAAAAAAAAGGTTAATGATCTTGATTTTTATATTTTAAGCAAAAAAATGTATTAAATGTTTACCCATAATCATGTGGCCCTATTAAAATGATAAACGGGGCAGTTGTAGCCTAATGGAAAGGTCATGGGCTCAAGTCTCAGGTCCGGCAGGCATTGTGGGTGGAGGGGAGTGAATAACCAGTTCTCCCTCCACCTTCAATACCACGACTGAGGTGAGACCCTTGAGAAAGGCACCGTTCCCCCTACTGCTCCCCGGGCGCTGCAGCAATGGCTGTGTGTGTGTTCATGGTGTGTGTGTGTGTGTGTGTGTGTGTGGACACTTGGATGGGTTAAACACAAAGCACAAATTCCTAGTTTGGGAAACCATACCTGGCCACATGTCACGTTCATTAATTTCCTTTTAAAATTAGAATTGAAGTACTTTTTTGTCATATTGCAGTGTTTTCTAACTTTAGGTTGTTCTCTATAATATAATAATTGTTCTCTTACATAATCCTGTTTTTATATTTCTGTAAGATCACCCTTCAAAGAAAATATCTCACTATATCTGTTTGTGTGTGTGTGTATGTATGTGTGTATAATTTTAGTAAATTTGTGCCCTAGCAATCTTCAACGTCCACCTAAATACAAAAGCGTAATGCTACTTTCACAAGGGTGGAGGAGTGTTTTGATGCAAACCTTTTATTCTGCAGCTGAAGTTGTTGTAACCAACCTGCGACGAATCAGACTACGTAGCAACAGCACAGGAACAAAACACTCGTCTCCAAGGGAACAAGGGAGTCCTCAGTGCTTTGGAAACCAGCTGGAGACGCCTGACAGGCAGCGGCTCTCACCAGGACGTAAAGTCCCCAAATCTGCATCAGTGTCTACTCTCTCGCTCATCATCACACCAGGTCAGACACCACTGCAGTATTACAAAATATTTGATCAGAGTTTGATAGATTACTTGCAAATTGTAATTTGCTTTCCTCGTCCCACACCTCGCTTTTTATCGTCTCTACACTGTCCAAAACCTTCCAATACTAAAAACTTGCTTAATGACATTTTTCCCCTTCGTCCTCCTCCCCAGATGATGGCAGTGGCAGCCTGCAAGCACGCTCCATATCCCCTCGATCGTTTTCCTCAAACCCATCATCCCGAGACTCCTCTCCCAATCGAGACCTGTCACTCAGTGTCAGCAGGCTCCGCCCCCCCATCATCATCCACAGCTCCGGGAAGAAATACGGCTTCACCCTGCAGACCATTCGTGTGTACATGGGGACCAGCGACATCTACACCATACACCACATGGTCTCGGTGAGCGGAGAATCCCTGCTACACTGAACTGTAGGTGCTCATGGGTCTGGTTATTCTGATGGCTCTTGCTCTTTCTGTCAGGGTGTGGAGGAGAGCAGCCCTGCTCATGAGGCTGGCCTGCGAGCAGGTGATCTGATCACTCATGTGAACGGGGAGTCAGTGCAGGGTCTAGTGCACACAGAGATGATGGAGCTGCTTTTGAAGGTATTTGAACGAATTCACTCAACCGTTCTGTAATATTCTGAACTAGACCAAAGACAAATTGTCATTCAAAAGATTTCACAGAACACAACTGTTTTGAACTTTCCAGTTTTTTTGGTAACACTTTAGAATAGGTAACACTAGTTAACTATTTACTATGACCATTCCCTTGATAAATTCTTATTTTATTTATTAATAGTTAGTGCGGTAGTTGTTAAGTTTTGGTTTTGTGTACGATTAGGTATGTAGAATAAGGTCATGTATAGTAAGGTATTAATATGAGCCTAATTAGCACTAATAAATGCCTAATATTCTAGTAATGTGCATGCTAATAAGCAACTAATAGGTGTAACTGGAAAATAAAGTGTTACCAATTATATATCATAAATAGTTATATTTTTAGTAAGTGTTTTACTAGTCCAAACTGAATTGCTGATAAATTTGATGTAATTACATATGTCAGCATATTTAATAGTAATACATTGGTAATATAAAATGTAAAGGTGTCATTATTATTTGCAATACTAAATACGTTTTTGTTCACCTAATGTGTGTGTGTACTATGTATATTTATTATTCTTATAATAACTACAAACTAATGCATGTACACTACTAGTCAAACATTTGGAAATATATACACTACCAGTCAAATATACGTTTTAAAAAAAAAAGGGAAATTATTACTAGGTTTTACTAGTCTTTTATGTAGTAGATATCTGCTGTATGAAGAATAACTAGTCAAGGTTGTGGTACAGATATGTATTTGTTAAATAGTTTTCATAGTCATGAAAATAGCCTAAGATGCTAACAAGGCATGAAATTGATATATACAACTACTTCTATAACATATGAGAGGTTGAGGATTGTCAGATCTGCGTTCATTATGATTCTCTTTATACACAGAGTGGTAACCAGGTGTCCCTGCAGACTATCGCTCTGGAGGACACGTCTATAAAGATTGGGCCGGCACGCAAACGCAGCTGTAAAGGAAAGATGGCTCGCCGATGTAAGAGGAGCAAATGGAAGGACAGTCAGGACCGGTCAGCAGAACTCTTGTTTTGTTTTGTTTTTTTTAAGATCTCATATTATTTTACATAATTTAAATTTTATTTACTTTTTTTTTTTTCTTCTTCATTGGCCAATCCCAACATGCAGAGTGCAGGATAAGCATTTCCATAAATAATGCCTCTGCATACATAATCCAATTCAGTGAACGCAAATTAGATGCACAGTTGCTGAATGTTAATTAAGGTTTACTTTAAACAGTATTTTAAAAAACATCCTTTAACAGCCTAGCAGATGTGGTTACTGGCTGATAGATCTTATATGTTATTGGCATTCTGTTTCGTGTGACTTGTACGAGATGGAGATCCATCGTTGATGTTTTGGTTCACGCAGGAGGCGCAGCGTGCTGAAGAAGCTGTCCAAGCAGAGCACCGTCATGCACAGCAGCCGCAGTTTCTCCTCCGGCCTGCATCACTCTGTGTCCTCCAGCGAGAGTCTGCCAGGCTCTCCCACACACAGCCTCTCCTCCGGACCCACAACACCCTGCAGGAGCCCCGTTCCTGACCACACCACTGGTATGGCATGATTTTAACATATAAGGAAGATGAAAGATTATTTCAACAAGCTTATTTATTTATTTGATTTATTCTTAGAAAGCCAGTAAAAATGTAGAAATCTCTTTTATTTTTTTACTTGTAAAAGCAGTTTTTTTGTTTGTTTTTTTTTTTCTTTTATTTAGTTTTTTTTAGTAATATGACATCATATGTTTTTCAGAACAAAGATTTTTTTTTATTGATAGTACAGTGTACTAGTTACAATTAAATGTCTCTAATGTACAAAATAGAGGAATTCCAGATAGATTACAGTGATGACATCAGCAGGGTGTGAGGGAAAGAGAGGAGAAGAGGAGGAAGGAAAAAAACAAAACAAACACTTCAATAACAGTTAATATTATATATAAATTAAGTATATAAATTTAAGAGTTACAAAGGTATAATGCTGTATAAAAAACATTTTATATTTGTATTATATTGATGTTTCTTTATATGACAGATATAAAAATTTTCAAAAATATTAAGGGAAAATATCTATTTCTAGATTATTACACACACATATATTTATTTATATATATATATATATATATATATTTAAATACTTATTCTAATTGTTTATTAAATTAGTATTTTTTTTTTATTTTGTAAAATCAAAAATATGTAAGATTTGGCACTATTTCTACTATTTATAAACAAATGCTGTCAAACGATTAATTGTGTTCAAAATAATTGTTTTATTTGCGTAATATAACTCTGCACTGTGTATATTATTAATAGTAATACTTATTATTATTATTATTATTAGTAATAGTAATAATAATAATTTTTATTCTTAGTATTATTATTTTTTTAGAAATTATAATTATTAAAAATTGGAATTTTATGCACATTATTTTTGCTTTACTAACTCTATTTTCTACTTATTGTGTTACAAATTGTCATAAAACATTTCTATTCGTTCAGATGCCAGCCTGCCCCAGAATGCCTCTCCGTGCTCCAGCTCTCCCACTTCACCAGCGGTCCAAATGCGGCCCAGCTCTCTGCATGGCCTGGGGTCTAAACTCAGCAACCAGCGCTACACTAAAGTGGGGAGACGCAAGTCCACCAGCAGCATCCCGCCCTCGCCTCTGGCCTGCACCTCCTCACCACAGGCCCTGTCCCCTCAGCGCTCCCCCTCTCCGTTACCCAGCATCTCCAAAACCCTCCACTCCTTCCACAGCAAGACCCTGTCGCCCCCCACCATCATTCGCCACGTGGTCCGCCCCCGGAGTGCAGAGCCTCCGCGTTCCCCTCTGCTAAAGAGAGTCCAGTCAGCAGAGAAACTCTCGGGGGCTTTGTTCGCTGACAAAAAGCCCCATGCGGCCCGCAGACACACGCTGGAGGTCCCGCACTGCGAGGTGGACATCCAGGGAGAGGCAGAGGTCGAGGGGTCATGTGGTGCCACATATACTGCAGATCACAGCAGGCTGGGCGGGTACCTGTGCGCCCAGAGATTGAGGGACTGGCCTGGCGAGCGCATGGAGCAGATCGTCGTAATGCGCAAGCTGAACCTCTCAGAACGCCGAGATTCCTTCAAGAAACAAGAAGCCGTGCAGGAGGTGAGCTTCGACGAGCCTGATGACAGAGCTCCTCAGACACCCGTATCCTCAGGCACACGGCCCATGCTGATGACGGGCGACACACAGTCAGAGGAGGAGTGCATGGAGAGGAGAAATCCGCTGGTTCCCCAGATCGCCGTGCAAGGATCAGAGAGCGAGGAAGCGGATGACTGGAGGCTTTGCTCGGATGACGACGAGGAAGAGGCTGAGGAAAATATGAATCAGGGGGATTGTGCCAACAAAGATGCACACGAAGCTGGAAACTCATCAGAGTCCAGAAACACGCACACTGAAAGAGAGATAAACGACTGAAGACTGTTACATATCCACAGGCTCCTCAAAGCACATGAGATGTTTGTTGCTACACAGATTACCGTATTTTATTAGCATGGAAGTAAGCTAGTCTTATGCAGGGAATATTTATGCTTTTATTTATAATGTACACTGGAGACATACTGTTGGCCAAAAAGAAAACGTAACTGTTGTTAGTACATTTTTTTTTCTCACCTTCTGTGAACCTGTTGAGGAGGGAAATTGAATGACTTGATTTTTCTATGAAAATGCACAGATGCTTCGAGTTCATTTCATCCTCCAAGAGTTTTTCCTTTTTTGCACCAACTTGTGATTTTAAAAGTTATTGAATGGAATTGTCATTAGGCCCATGTCATGTTTAATTTTATAATCTCAAAGCATCTCCAGAGCATTCAAAATGACACGTGTGAAGGAAAAAAGGGCTCTGTTGTGCTGAACATTTCAACTTAAACATTTTAAGCTTCGAGTAACTTGTGGATTTCGTGCATCAAACCAATTAGAACAGTATTTTTTTTTTGTTTGCTCGAGGTGAATTTATATTTAAAATGTTTTAAGTTACAGGGATAGCTCACCTAAAAAAAAAAAATCCAAAAGATATTTTAAAGAAAGTCACTATTGACTTCTGTAGGGTTTTTCCATACTATGGGAGTCACTGACTGATGCTTACCAGCTTTCTTAAAATATTATCTGCTAAACTCGGACAGGTTTGGAACGTCATGAGCGTTTTCGTTTTAGGGTGAACTGTCCTTTTAAATTCCTTTCCTCGCACTCTGTGCTTCATAAATTATGCCTTTAAGTTTCTAAAATGTATTCGTCCTCAATATTTTCTTTGAGGTTTTACAAGTTTATCAAATGTTTTCTTTAATCTAACATCCAAAATCCAAATGTCATCCATTTAATTTTAAGGTACAATTTTCACAATTATTTTTTTGCAATTTTCCTTTAAATATTCTTTCTGTACACTTTTTTTTTTTCTCTCTCTCACACAACGTTGCATTTTTTTCACAGTTCCCACATTTTTTAATGCATGTTTGTTTTGGTTTTTTTTTTTTTTCTTGAATATTTTCACTTTTTTTCACATTTTCACTTTTTTCACCCAGCATTGCAGTATTTTTACGTTTACCTGCAACCCCAAAAAATCTCAAACGACAGGTGCTAAGATGAACGGGCTCATGGACACCTTTTGAAAAGTTTTAAGAAATGATAAAGCATGCAAGCCACACATCTCATACTAACTAGAACTCACTCTTGCGTGCTCTTACGAGAAATCACCGCGTAACAAACTACGTTATTGCGACTTTTCCACGGACCGTTGGCCTGTCAGGAGTCCTCACAAGCTTTTGTACTTGGAATAATGTTTACATTTTTTATATATTTGGATTTCTACTGTGCAAAGTGATCTGTGTGGCCTATTTTTAACTTAATTCCAGTCAGGTGGTGGAGGCTTTAGTTAGATTATGGTTTTAAGTTCGGTTGATGTCATCATTAATAGGCAAATCTCTCCAAAGTTGCACAAGTCACACTGGACGTGTTTTTTTTTGTGTTCATATGCATGACCTCCAAAACACTTTTTCTAAGCTGAATATGACGTTATTTGAATGGACAGTATTTTTATTGCATGTGAAGGTGCAACAGTTAGTTGGATGGTGTCAGTCAGGTCTTTATATAGGAAAGCAATTTGTGTTATATTTTTGAGGTTTATTGTTAATTGCGACCTCCATGTAACGTTTTTTGCATCAGGCTACTGTAATCGTAAGACCAGTTTGTGTAAATTTTAATAGGCTGTATTTTTCTGCCTGTCAGCTGACCAGTTGCATGCTGCATGCTCAGTGAATACACAGTACATGTTGGCATGGCATCCTGAGTGCAATATGTGTTTAACGGTCAAGTAATAGCCAAGCCTTTGAATTACAGTAATCTTTAGAAACATTTCATGTTATGCAGACCCCGTTGTGACATTTTATCCCTCTGTAATCACAGACTTTAGTGGATGAGGTGTTTTCGTCATGTGGATCGTGTTCAGACGAGACGGGGTCACTATCTGCTTTTACATTCACACTAGAGCTTCACAGCACTGGAAATCCGTCATCTGTACATCCTGGTGTGCTGCTGGTTTCTTCCAGAATTGTCAAGACTTACTGATTATTGGTATGTGTTTGTAAAAAAAAAAAAAAACTTTTATAAATATTTTTTAATGTAATAACTGTTTGTCTGATGATGTTTTGTAATAAAGCATTCACTGGTTAAGAGGGAATACCGTGGCTTTTGTTTTTCTTTTGAAAAAGCTTTTTATGAATGAGCAATTGTTACACCCCTGGAAAGGGGGGTAATAAATGATAAGACACGGGACACAGTGTTTCTCCCATCACATCCAGTGTAATAATGAACGAGCAGGAGCAACACG
>JAUCMS010000012.1:9788983-9808365 GCA_032357445.1 Enteromius radiatus | reverse complement strand
TATTTATTTATTTTTTACAAGGAAAGTTATATGTACATTTAAAAATAATTACAAATGATTAAATATTAAATAAAATATTAATACTAATATTCTGGAAGGATAAAAGTTTAAAATAACATAAGAATAAATCAATTTTAGGCAACCTACTCCTTTAATGGTAATAGAGGATGGGTAAAAAAACAAGTCATCAGATGATAAAAAAAAATTAGAGACAGTGAATTTGTTTTCCACGTTAATATTCTTATGTGACTCTTGTGAAATATAAATTTGTTCAGAATATTGACTTTTCATCTTCTATTCAGTGTTATGTTAGTACTGTATCATTGAGATACTTTTTGAATTGAGATTCATTTTAATCTTGGTTAAGTTTAAGTAATTTTGTGTGTGTGTTATTGTTATGTCTATTAGTTTTTGTCTATTTTAAAAAAAAATTCTATGTAATTTTTAATATTTTTGTGTAGTTTAAGTTATTTTAGTTTATCAAGTTAAAAATTAGATGTTATTTTGGACAAAAAAAAAGAATTTGTTTATTTTACTTGAAGATGTTTTGGAAATGTTTTATTTTGTGGTTTTAACTTTAGTTAGGTATAATAACCCCATTTCCATTTTGTTTTATTCTAAAGCAGATGCACTGTGTTCCTCTTTGTATTTTTTTTATAGTTTGTGTGACTGTAAATATATCATATTTAGTGAGTGGTTTGTCATTTCCATTGTAAGGCATTTCATTAGTTTTGAGTGTCTGTCTCTGAGTCAGGGCACTCCTGGAAAGCTTTATCATTCACTACAAATCTTGCATAGTCAGTCTTTGGACTATAGTTTCCTCAAACAATTTCACAGCAGTGCTGATCACCAGGCAGTTGTAAAAACATAATGAAAATGTATAGTGCTATAGTTGCATAGTCTACGCACATGTTCACAGAGCTGTGTTTTTCTCTTTTACTCGGTTGGTGTAGAGCCATAGAATATACATTCTGTACAGTAGAACCAGCATTACACTTATGAAGAGTTTGTGTTTTAGTGATGGTGATTTTTGGTTAAATCACCACCAATATGCACTTATAATAAGCAATATTTCTGTATCAACTTGTTTTACCAAAATTAGCCTTTAATACTCCTGACCGTCTTAAGAAAATAATTTTGGAGTAGACTCCAGTTGAATGTTGTCTATAAAAACATCTGCTGGTTGGTTTAAAGATTCTGGGGAATTACAATGTTGTTACCTAGTTTTCTTATGGGGCAGTCGTGGCCTAATGGGGTGTTGGATTGTAACCCAAAGGCCACGGGTTCGTGTCCCAGGTCCGGCAGGGATTGTGGGTGGGGGAGTGAGTTCCCCCACCTGCTCCCCGGGTGCCGCATTGGCTGCCCACTGTTCAGGGTGTGTGTGTGTGTGTGTGATTGTTCACTTCTCACTGCTCTGTGTGTGCACGTTGGATGGGTTAAATGCAGAGCACAAATTCCAAGTATACTGTAGGTCACCATACCTGGCCACAAGTCGCTTCAAGACAGAGAGGTACCATCCATTTTTAACCTTCACTTCTAAACAATAAAAGTTCTTTCTTGGTGCTGGTGATTCCATGAAGAACCTTTAACATCTATGAAACTTTCCATTCCAAAAAAGGTTCTCCAGAATATTACTGTTTTTCACATTTATAAAAAGTTTATTATTATTAACTTATTCAATGGACCAGAAATGGTTCTTCCATATTATTAAACACCTCATGAAACATTTATTTCTAATAATGCTTTCAACAGAAAAAAATGTCAAGTATCTGCATCTGCTTGTTAGATCATTCAGTTACGTTTTCAAATCTGTCAATGTTTAACATGTTCTGTCGCATTGTTTGCTTTTGTATGGATTAAACCATGTACTTTGGCCATTTTCAAAAACATCTGCTCTTGAGTTCTACTGCACAAGTACTTCTTCATGTTTGACCTTCTAAAACGATCAGAATAAAGCGTTTAAGCATGGGAAATCATCCCTGCACTCCAGCTCCAGCAACCATAGATGGTATTTACCGGGTTGCCCAGGACAGTGGGATCCTGCCTGACATCACTCTTGATGGGATGGTGGCAAACCTTCTGTCCCTCAATTCCAGCACTGCGCTCAACCTGCAGTACACAGCCATCCGGCAAAGCTTGAGCACAGACCAGCTGGCGGCTTTAGACACCAACCTCACCTCTATTTTCGGACAGAGCACCAAGGTATCTTATGGAGGTGTTGGAGTCGTGGCACTTGCTTTATCTTTCCTTTTAGATACTCTAGTGTCCAGTATTGTCGGACAAACGGATGGAGCGACCATGGACCCCTTTAAGAAGCCATTCGGATTAGATAACTCTTCGGAAATTGGCAGCATTGCGAGTGAGTACCTCAAACTGGTGTCTAAGAGAGCCAATGACATCGATGAAATGGGAGAAATAACCGAACTCTATGACCAGAAGCTGAAATACTCTCTGATCGAGCTCTATGAGAGCATGACTGTGGATCATCAGCTAAACACCTATAACATTAAGCATTGGATCAACGGAGCAGCCATCCACCTGCACATGAGGATTCATGGGATTCGTTTGGCGTCTGTACCTAAAGGCACAGCAGAATCGCTGCGTTTGTCGTACCGAACAGGGTTGTCGAGGATAATGCAGCTCTATACGGGTTACTTAAGGCAGTACGTAAGAGAACGGTCCACCGTGCAAGGTCCCCCAGTAAAGGCAGGGTTCTTAATCGTCGAACCCGGCAAAAAAGTCAGACACCGCGTGGTCCACAACACCTGCCAATCACAGGCTATTTCCTCAACGATTGTGGCCCGAATTTTATCTGCGCAAAACATTGGAAACATAGAAAGATTTTTCGACGAAGCTGGTCAAATCTTAGACCGCTTGCTTCAACAGAGAGACACATTTGAACTTCGACAGCCAATTAAATCTTAATGTCATCTGAGGTGATTTATTGAGCTGTTTTTTCTATATATTTTGTTGTTTAAACACGTTAAAAAACGTTAGTTATATATCAGCTTTAAATAGCATTGCCATTTTATGCTAACTATTTGCTGGATGTATTGCATTACTTAATAAAGTCGTTAATAAAGAAGATCAAACCGGTATAGTGGTGAAGTTGTATTATATAATAGGCTACATATAATTGTGCCTGGTGTTGCTTTTGTTTATTTGGAGCATATGCAAGAAATATAGCATATTTAATGTGCTATTAAGCCACTGAATTATGCTGATGAAGACTATATCAATTCATAAATGAAAGTATATAGTTCCAGTAATTAAAGCAGCCTTACCTTAATTCTAGACAAAGAATAATATATCTGTCAAGGATATTTTTACTGTCGTTCATATTTAAGCAAGTGGGACTAAAGGTGCTAAAATTATTAGCTAGTTTGCTACCTTTTACAGATGTGCTCATTTCCACCTCACAGAAGCACTGTTATGTTATGATCCACAAATTAGTAACGTTATTTAGAAATTTAAAAGTATTTAGAATGTAAGTGGATGAAGCTAGAATGTGATTTGATTGGTCAGTATGGTAGAGGGTGGGTGGAGTCTACAAATTTGTGACTTGAAAGGTTTCACAATCTATAAATGCACAGAAGGCGTGAATATTTTAGTTAGATTTATTTATGCATTTGTACTTTTTTGCTAAAAATACACCACCCTCCTACAAAAGTGGGGTTTTGGACAATATTGGCATGAATCCCTTTTTAATTTGTGGTAATTTTGCACTGATAAGGGACAACACAATCTATGAAAGCATGTTTTATTACATAAACAGTTTAAATTTTCGATTCATCAAAATATCCAGCATTAGCAGCTATTACAGCTCTCATAATCTGAGCATCCGAGCTGTCAGGTTATTCAAACATTGACTTGATATATTACTCCAAGCGTCCTGAAGTATTGCCCAAAGATGATTCACATTGGTTGGACGCTTCTTATGGACATCGCGGTCTAGTTCCTCCCACAGTAGCTCAATTGGGTCGAGGTCAGGTGATTGGGGTTATCAAAACGAAAATTAGTCAGTGATAACGTCAAGTTACTCTAATGTATTTGCACCAAAAAAATAATAAGGATTTATGCTAATATCATCCAAAACCACTCATAGCCAGGGGTGTTTCCAAACGTTTGGAGGGCAGTGTAATTCTAACCTCAAAAATTGGCCACTGCTGGTGGATGTAACATAATAATAATACATTTTATTTTATGTATAAATCTAAATGTTGAATATAGTATAGTTTTTGGATTTTATGTTTTATTTTTCCCTGTCTTTCTTTAAAGTTTCAGCCCATGTCCCTAATAAAGGCTTTGTGCATCTTCTTGTAGCACCATCAAGTGTTAATATGACTCATTATGTTTCCAGACTCATTAATCACACAACATTTACACTCAGATTCTCCTTTTTTAGTTGATAAATGTTTTATTGTGCATAAATACATTCATTTTGCAATTACAAACAAACAGGTTTTTCTTTTCAGTATTCACTTATTAGACAAATGTTTTCTCTGTGGTGTGTATGTGTGATATAGACTGATACAATTATAGAAATTGAAAAGAAAACACTGTATACTTAGAAATGAATTTTTATACAACATTTACTTGAAATTCAGTAAAAATATTTCTGTGCTAAGAATTCATGGTAGTCAGCCGAATATCAGCTGATTTATCATTAAATCTCAGTGTGGGTTTAGCTGATCGGTGCTCCGGTGGTGACCAGTTTGTAGTAAGCACCCTTCAGGCCCATGAGATAGTCATGCGCGCCCTTCTCGATGACGTAACCCCGTGACATCACAGCTATGATGTCAGAGTTCTGGATAGTAGAAAGACGGTGAGCGATGACGATACATGTTCTTCCTTCTCTGGCTTTATCCAGCGCCTCCTGTACGGTCTATACACACATAAACATATGCTTATATGGGATTTCTACAACAGGAATCCCATCTTTAACTCTTGTTCTGGCTTTCCTGCTCACCTTCTCACTCTCTGTGTCCAGTGCTGAGGTGGCCTCGTCCAGCAGCAGTATTTTGGGGTCTCGTATGATCGCTCTGGCTATGGCAATGCGCTGTTTTTGACCACGGGACAGCTGGGAACCTTGGGAACCCACATTAGTGTCGTATTTCTGCATCACAAAAAAAATCATATGAATTAATTTTACAATATCTTTATTTTTTATTTTTATTATAAACATTTTTATGTATTTTATGATCAATTATGATAATGAAAGGCTGCCCCTGGACACCTCAGGAAGTGACATGACAAAGTCGTGCAGCTGGGCTTTCTTGGCCGCGGCAATGACATCATCCATGCTGAGCTGGCGCTGATTGTCTCCATAGCGGATGTTCTCTGCTATACTGCAGTCGAACAGAATCGGCTCCTGAGAGACGATCCCAATCTTTGAGCGCAGGAAAGCAACGTTGACCCGAGTAGATTCACGGCCATCTATGAGCTGATCGATAAAGAATCACAAACTCAAGTCTTTTATATAAAACAATTCCAAATCATTGAAAAGTCCCAAATTTTTCTTACCACACGTCCATGGTTAGGATCATAGAATCGCTCCAGTAGTTGAACGCTAGTGCTCTTACCACAGCCGCTGCTGCCCACGAAGGCCAAAGTCTGTCCCGGTTTAACAGTCACACTCAAACCATTCAGAACCTGAATATCTGGCCGGGACGGGTATGTGAACTTACAATCTATAAACTCAATGTCCCCTTTAAAATTATCCTAAAAGAGTGTGAAAGAAAGAGTGAAGTGTCACTTTGTGTCTTAGGGTTAACCCTAACCCATACTTAATTACATCTCTAAATCATTTCACTTATAATTACACTGTTAAACCTACCCATACCACCAAAACATGTCCCTAACCCCACCTCAATAACAGCAAAAGTGTTTTGCAATACAATATGAATATAATAAGTACATTGTATTTCTTTTTATGTATGTACATAGTAGTTAAGACCACCTAATATTAAGTGTGGCAAACATTCTATAGTTATTGGCTACACATTAAATCTCAGTTAGCATAACTGAATTACCCATTTGTCTCCTTCATTGCTGTAGACGCTAATTTTGGGAATGCGGTCGAGTAACTGGAAGAATCGTGCGGCAGAGATCTTGGCTTTGGCGTAGTCTGGAGTGTATGATGATGCTCGGCCAAGCGCTGTCCCGCTGGTTACAATGGCTGAAATCACCCTGCAGTGACAGAACCTCTCCTAATTATGACCTCCATTTACTCCAACTGCACAATGGAAAGCTGCAAAACACTGTTTCGTTGTTACTTCACCTGAAAACGAAACTGAAGTGTAGCCCCTCTTGATAGACCAGGTATCCACCAAATCGATAGGAGGCGGAGTTTGCCATAAAAACCACGCACTGGGCGAATCCATAACAGGCGCCGTAAACATTAGCCTTTTTCAGAGCGGCCTGGTACGGGGCCTCCAGCTGTACCTCAAACATTTCCACAAAATTACGCTCTTTGCCCAGGCCGGCAATGGTGCGGATGTTATTCAGAGCTTCCCCAGATATCTAAACTCAGAAACAGATAGAGACTTATTCAAAATCCCGATGTGGAAGCTGATGGGTTGGTGATTAGGCAACACTTTTTATTGACTACTAGCTAGTCACTATTCTCACTATTAAGTAGTTGCTTATTAAATTTGCTTATTATTTGCTTATAAAGCAAATATTCTGCATGACCGTATTCTATATCCCTAATCCTACCCAATACCTAAACTTAACAACTACTATACTAACAATTAATAAGCAGCAAATTAGGAGTTAATTGAGGCAAAAGTCATAATTAATGATGTGTTAATCGGTCATCGGGCAGAAAAACTTATGTATGTGTGCATCCCTAGCTTTTTCTAGAGCTCACTTGTCCTGCTGCCTCCATCGCCTCTTTGTCCTGCTTGGCAAATCCAGTTAACATCTTAGCCTGAAATCCTCCAGAAAGAGCCAGAAAGGGCAGGAAGCACAGGATGACCAGAGTGAGCTTCCAGCTGAAGTAGAAGGAGATGATAATGGCCACACCGATGTTGGTCAGTGAATTCACAATCATCCCAATCTGAGAACCTGTAGCCTGGGGTGAGAGTATATATAGAGTAATTAAGCTTCATTTTATTAGTAATGGATCCTCTAGAAAGCAGTAAAAAAGGGTCTGCTAAATGTTTTCCTTACTCCCTGGACTTGTGAGGCATCGGTGGCCAGTCTTGTGGTCAAAGCACCTGGACTGTTTCTGTGGTCATCAAACCAACCGATCTCCTGCCCCAACATCGCCTGAAAACCCAGACGCCTCAGTCTACGAGTCAGCAGCTCCCCAGATTTAGAGAATGCGTAGCCCTGAAAGTAACAGCAAAGAAGTTGCTGCAATGAACACAATCTAGATATTGTGAAAGCAGATGTAGACCCAAGGTGCTACACAACCTTATGGGCAACAAATTCTCAAATGTGCTTTTCAGCATGAAATATGTGTTGCATTCTCAGTGTGGCCAAGGGCGTATATTAGTAGGAGACAGTATCCTGAATGACACTGACTTATACTGGCCCATGCATTTCAAGTCAATTCTATGGCCCTTAAAATTTGCTGCTTCCAAAGTAATCCAAAAGAGTATATAGAATTGTACTCTTAAAAATTAAGTTAAAAAAAAGAGTTTTGACTACAATGGGTTCCCCAAAGAACCTCTCAGTAATCAATTCCTAATATAATTATTTTTTTCTTAATTTGAAGAAAATTTAGTCTAGTCTAATGAATGAAGTTTCTATAAAGAAACTTTGGTCCAGTGGAATGTTTCCATAAATGTTAAAGGTTCTTCATGGAACCATCAATGCCAATGAAGAACCTTTATTAAGAGTTCATTTGTAACAGTTTACAATCATTTCATGAAAAGGTTTAATATGAAGACAAACCTGTAACATCTGAGTGAAAAATGAAACCAAACCAACGACTACAAAAAACAGACAGATTCCATTAATTTCCCTCCGTTGTTCAACAGGGTCAGGCATCGAGAAGGTCTGCGGGTAAAGAGAGAGTTTAAAGTCTTAAACACTTAGCAAAAATACATGTACTAGAGGACAAGAGCAGGCAGAAACCTCACCGCCAGGATTTGGCTGAAGAGGAGAGAGTAGACGGGGTTCACCCCTCCATTCACAGCTGCCCCAAAGCTTCCAAAGAGCATGTAGGGCCATTCAGGAGCGTTGTATTTCAGAATACGAGCCACTGGAGCTGGTTCCACCTCTTCTGTATCATCATCAGGAAGGTCGCCCTACATAGACATACAGTACACATATACACCAGATGTTTATGTGATACATCAAGCAAATGGGTTTGGAGAGCTCTAACCTTTCCCTTGCTCTCCTGAGGAACATGGGTTTCGGAGTATGAGCGAGGGCCCAGCTCACCAGAGATGGCCACAGACAATTCAGGTACAACATTTGATAGCTGCGATCGAGATCTTTGGTGAATAAAAGCTCTGTGGAAATAGAGAAAGAGATACTGATACTTTCATATTAGCATACTTCTAAACTCTTACCATTGCATTACCAATGGAGCTACTATATTTTTAGACATTAAAAACACTGCTAAAGCTAATGCAGCTAATTAGCTTGATGCTAACACTCCTAATTCCAAAAAATAGCAACTAAACAAAAACAAAAATGCATAACTTTATATTTATCCAGCATTTATTTGATGATGTCATTTGCATATTCAATTGTAATTCCTCACTGAAGCTGTTCAATTCACAACAAGTCTTGTACCTTTGTCTTTTTGCCTGATATTCATATACTTTTTTGTTCAAAACAAAGTTCATAATGTTTCTCAGTATTTCTACCTTAAGCTAGCACGATAGCTTCCTGCCCTGTTGAGACTCTTTCTCTCTGCATCAGGATCACTGCTTTCTGCTTCCTCCATCTCTGGGAAGAGTAAGAGAGGAAGATTTAGATCATTATTATTTGCTCATTATTTTATGTGAATATGAAAATTAACATAGTGTTTTGTTCTTAAAGAGACCCAAGTCAAACTAAAGGCCCCTCCACATTGTGTCAGTGCTTTAAAGCAGCAAGCAACGCATCATGAGACACTTTTATTGCGTATGAAAACTACTGCAGATCACAGAAGGGTAATATATTGTAAATCTGACTTGTGTTTGTTAA
The DNA here is from genome assembly GCA_032357445.1 of Enteromius radiatus. NCBI lineage: Eukaryota > Metazoa > Chordata > Actinopteri > Cypriniformes > Cyprinidae > Enteromius > Enteromius radiatus. The sequence continues at coordinate 9,799,218 of JAUCMS010000012.1, read as the reverse complement.
CTAAAACTATTAAAAATGCATTCAAGTATTAAAATTACTACAACTAAGAAATTACTACTAAACTGGGAAAAGGTTATAACAAAACCAACTCAAAATACAAACATAATAGAATATAAATAATACACTGATTTAATTAATGCAAATAATAAAAAGCAATTCTGAGGTACTTAAGATGACTTTTACTCTTTTTAAACAATTTGTGAGACAAACAGAGATACTAACAACAAAGTTGGCTGTTTTTCAAAAGGTCAGTGGCAATGGGGTCAAAGTTTCAATTATTTAAACTCTGAGTACTACATCACAATTCAGTGATTCAGTTCAATGCACTGGAGAACATTGACAAGAGTCATGTGTCAATAGCGATAGTTCACCCACAAATGAAAAGAAGATGTATTGAAGAATTTTGCTAACATTCTCCAGACAGAGACTTAGTTTATAAATTATGTCCGAATTTTCTAGGGCTGCCCTCAACTAAAGCTATTTCTGGTCAACTAGTAGTCATGCATTTGAAGCACTAGTCAACTTATTGCATGTTGATTAATAAACAATATAAATCATGATAATGAGCCTTTAATTGCATACATTTGGCTGCAATAACATTTGAATAATTCATTGATAAGATAGTGTTTTCTTTGTTCTCAGTTTAAGAGATGAAGTCAGTGACACAGACTCGTCATCTCCACAGTATTGATGCACCCCTATGCATGTTTCATAAAAATTACATCTGAAAATATTTGTTTTCCATTTGAATTGGTTTATTGGAAAGTATTTTTTTTTGTGTCTGTAAGGCAGTTAGTCTCACGCTCAGGTTCACAGACTAAGACAACAGAAAGCACATCCTGTTTACTTTATTTTACAAAAACACAATATTTTTATTGTGTTCTTTTTATGCGACTAATCAAAATTTATTTATTATTCTGGTTGACTAACGGTTAACTCACTATTAGGGGGCAGTCCAAGAATTTTAATTTCTGGGTGAAATATCCCTTTAATACTGAGTACTAACAGTAGGGGACACACAAACAGTGTGTGTTACTCACCCTGTTTGGCTTTTTGGTTAAGGGCTTTGTCTCCCTGGCTCTGAAGAGTGACCAAGGTGAAGTAGACGCCCTTTCTTTCCAACAGCTCATCATGTTTTCCTCTCTCCACGGCACGACCATGCTCGAATCCCACAATCACATCGGCATTCTTTATTGTTGATAAACGATGAGCGATGGAGATGGTGGTGCGACCCATTCTGACCTTCGAGAGGGGATTCGTGGTCTTCAGTGATTTTGATGTAATCGTCTACTACTCTGACATACGTGACAGTGCGTGTGTGCTTCTGACCTTGTCCAAGGCCTCCTGTACAATAGCTTCACTTTCATTGTCCAGTGCTGATGTAGCCATGTCCAGGAGGAGGATTCTGGGATTCCTCACCAGCGCCCGGGCTATTGCGATTCGCTGCTTCTGCCCACCACTCATCTGTCCTCCACCCTCACCTACCGAAGTATCAAATTTCTAAAACAAAAAGATAAAATGTAAAAAGTAAGAGCCTTAATAAAGTTTGAGGTCTGCAAGATTATGCTTTTGGAGTCTCTTATGCTCATCAAAGTAGCATTTTGATTAAAAATACAGTAATAACTGTTTTTAGTTGGCTATTTTATTTGGGGGAAAAAATTATTTATTGCTCTGAATTTTCAGCATCATTACTCCAGTCTTCAGTGTCACATGATCGTTCAGAAATCATTCTAATGCTGATTAGCTGAACAGTTCAAACAATTAGTTTGAAACAATTCCTTGTTTAACATATAGATCTCTTCACTGTCTGTACTATTGGTCAATTTGAAGCATACTTTCTGAATAAAAGTATATGGAAAGGAGGAATTCAGTAACTATATAAGACAAATATAAGAAATATAAGACAAAAATTACAAAGAAAATATAAAATATTTGAACAAAAATGTATAGCTTTGTCATAAATTTATATTAAAATGTGCTATCAAATCAAAATTTGTGTATGTGTGCACTGTTTGTATTTATAATAATATATATATATTCATAATTATACATGATTTATAATAATATTACATATTTCTTATATGTATGTGTGTATAATTCTATATTAAAACTTTTTTATTGTACACACACACACAGTATAGAAGAGTTTATTTGCAAAACAAAAACTATTTTTTTATTATTATTAAAAAATAATACTTTTTATTATGCTATCACCTTTTTATTTACAGTTTAATTGAGATTGTAATGCACGATGGAAAAAAAATGTTTTTGCAAATGAACTCTTTATATATAAAATATGGAGACCAAGATGTACGTTATTTATGAGCTCTATTGTATGTAATCTCTGTTCTGGTATGTAGTTTTGTGTTAGGTGGTCTCCTGCCTGTGGTAAGTCCATGATGAAGTTGTAAGCGTTGGCTTCTTTGGCTGCTGTGATGATGTCATCATTCGAGATCCCCGGCCGCCCGTATCGAATGTTCTCAGCGATGGTGGTCGCAAACAGAACCGGCTCCTGCTCCACGATTCCAATCAGAGAACGCAACCACTGGATGTTCAGCCCCCGGATGTCATGACCGTCCAGTGTAACCTACAGCGAAAGAACATCACACAACTTCAAGATTTCTGAACGATGTGCACCAATAGTACTGCAGCACGTAGAACTGATGTTTCTTTACCATCCCTTCTTTAGGGTCGTAGAATCGTTGGATGAGCTGTATTGCTGTGCTCTTCCCAGCACCACTGGGACCCACAAATGCCGTCGTCTCTCCTGACTTTACCTGCAGACTGAGCTGATCGAGGATCTGTGAGAAGGAGGTGAGTAGAATGCATTTAAAGCAGGAACACAGAGTCATCTGGACCAAATGGTGTGACTGTACTGGTGTAAATTTTAGCTTTACCTTCACTTCAGGCCGAGATGGGTAATGAAATGTTACATTATGAAACTCTAGATCTCCTTTCACTTTGTCTAACTTATATCCAGCCTCAGAGAGACAATCGATCTCTGGTTCCTGAAAATAAGACATCATTCCTGTCAATCCATCACTCTAGAAAGTGTCAGAGAGACTCTGGTGTAAGATAGATGCCAGACATGAAATAATACAGCTATTTTAGCTTGATTTACTCCTGCACTGAGCTTGCTGGGAGTTAATAATATCCGGCACAGGAGGACTTTAACACTTGTTTGCCATCTGTGTAATATCGATTTTTCATAATGTGGTCAAAAAGTTATGACATATTATATTTCATTTTTAAAATATTATCAGCAAAACAATTATGTATTAAGTTATTTATGTGTTAATATTTCTTATTCATTTTACATTACTATCCTTAAACAAGCTTATTATTTACAGGTTTAAGTTAAAATATTTTCAGTATGATTTTAGAAACAGTACTTTTATTCTATTATTATTTATGATTATAATAGTTGTTAGTATTATTTTGAATAAACTTTTATTTTTCTACCTTCGGTTGTAATCATTTCATTTATTTTTGTTGCAAACAGAAGAAGAAATGTACCACTTTGAATTAGATCTCACTAAAGATTTGCAGGGTGAGTTTTATTTTGAAAACAGTTTTCGATTTTATAATTTTAATATTGTGTATGAATGATTATAGTATGTACGTATATTTATGTGTATAGTATTATTTGTATTTCTGATTATATATTGGTATCAGACTTTAAAACATAAAACCTAAAAAGGAAAGAAACAAAAATAAATGTAAAATTATTAATTTTACATAACTAACTATCCTAGAACAAGATGATTATGTAGTTTATGTTACATCTCACTGACGATTTTAGTGTGATTTAAAAAACAGATATAGATTTAATCAATTTTATTTTATTATTTCTAATTTTTTCATTATATATTTTTTCTAAATATGTTTTCATACACACATAATGTGTGTGTGTATATATTTCACCATTGATATTTTTATTTTATATCAGCTCCTTACCTATTAGCAAAGAAAAAACACATTTTATTTTAGTTTTACACAGATATTGGTCTTTTGTTTTAGGGATGTCAGTACCACATGCTACTGGTTTGGGTGATGTGGGGTTCTTACGCGGTCTATGGTCTCAAAGATAATGGTGGCGGCTCCTCTTCCTGAAGCAAAAGCCTCCAGACAAGGAGAGGCCTGGCCCAGATTCAGTGCAGCAATGAGCACTCCAAAAAACACCTGCAAACAAAACATGTGATATCCAAACAATGAATGACATTGACAATACCATTAACCAAGATGGGTTCTTTTGCAGGAGGGATTATGTGTGTGCACCTGCAGTAATGTCCCTGGACTGTACTCCTGTGTGTCCACTACAAGGCTGGATCCATACCAGAAGGCCAGTGCATAACACAGGAAGATGATAAACCACATATACCCAGTGAAAAAGCCCATGATCAGACCCTTCCTGATGCCCCATCGCTGGGCAGAAATCAGATTATGGTCGTACCTGCAGAAAATATTTTAATATTTTTTAAAAAAGCGTTTAAATAGGCCTAGTTCAAGGGTTGAATGATGGTATCAGTTCAGAGAAAATAACACACAGTCAGCAGTGATTACAGTGTAGTGTGGGAGTGCGTGAAGAAGATGGTTACCTCTGCACCTCTTTCTTCTCACCGCCAAACGCTGCTACCGTGCGTACTGAGGATAAAACCTCATCTGCCACAGCACCTGCTTTAGCGTACGCCTGCAGCTCCATTCCCGTCAGCTTTGCCACAAACTGGACAAGCACATGCAAACAAACTGTTAATGCAGGCCTATTGTAATTAAAGAGATAATTTGCCCAAAAATGAATAATTTGTCATCATTCCAAACCAATTTCTTTCATCTGCTGAACATAAAATAAGATATTTTGAAGAAATATTTTGAAAAAACATTATCCTCATTAAAGAAAAATATTATGGAAATCAATGGGGACCAGGAACTGTTTGGTTACCAAAATTCTGAACTTAATTTCCTGTGAATAATTAATCACAGAATTCAAATGTTTGTGTCCCTTTAAATTATATGCCAGTCACCCATTATTTGTAAGCATCTTTACTTTTTCTGATTCGTGTTAAAAAATATTGATTTGTTTAGCAGGAACTTCAAAGTTAATACAATCATAACGAATTTGAGTAACGATAAAAACATTGACAGGCAATCAGAATTCAATTCAATAAATGGACAGATGACGTAACGACAGCACGCGCATAGAAACGACTGAGCCACTTTCAGTCATATTTCGTCTAAATCTCGCGGACAAAAAAGAAAAACCGGTACATTTTCTACTGTCAAAAGTGTAGCGATGTAAGCCCTGCTGCTCACACAGAAATCACTTGCGATTAATTTTTCTCAGGGATTAAGTGGAATTAGCCCGCGAATTACGTCAGAGCAACGGTAACGTTAATGTTAGGCCTATATAACGTTATGTTTAGTTACAGCAGTGGACGTTAAAATAATTATCCCTTTAGCATAGTTAAGCTATCATTCTTGGTCTTGATTTAACAATATTACTCGTTTGTTACTTGTGTAACGTTATGTTGTTTTTTCAACTCTTTTTTTCTAAAATAACAACGTCTCTTGATTTTGCAAATGTGTAAAACTTGTTCATAGTGTTTTCTGTGTAACGTGACATTGATACGTACGTTAATCATATATATCTCTCTACACTCTTAAAAATAAAGGTGCTTCACATAATGCCATAAAAGAACCTTTTTTTGTCTTAATGGTTTAGTGAAGACACATTAACATCTAATTAACATTTCAGTTTTTTTATTATAAAATGGTAAGAAAGAGATGGTTAAAGAACCTTTGACTGAATGATTCTTTGTGATTCTTTCCATGGCAGGGGTCATGAAACTTGATCCTGGAGGGTCTGTGTCCTGCAGAGTTTAGCTCAAGACACCTGACTGCAGGGACACCAGCCCTCCAGGACCAAACTTGGTGACCTCTGTCCTATGGCATTGCTGTGAAAAGTTTTTTAAGCACCTTTATTTTTAAGAGTATCTATAGTCTGAATTGTGAGTCATTATGAATTGTCTTTTCTTACCAGAGCCATAAGACCTGCTCCGACGCCAATGAGAGGAGACACTGAGATGATGACCAGCGTTAGCTTCCAGCCCCTTGCAAAACCCATGAGGAAGCCACACACAAATGTAGTAAAGCGCTGGATGAAGATCCCCACCTGGTCAGCAATGGCATCGTTTATCTTGTTGATGTCACTAGGATCATATGGAGGCACACATGAGTCGATATAATATCAGGTAACCTGTGATGACTTGGAGTGTTTGTGCTCTGGACAGTGTCTGAATGTGTCGTACTCAGACATGCGCGTGTTGAGCTCTCCCACAGAGGTGCAGTCAAACCATCCGATCTCCATTCTCATGACCTTCCTAAAATACATCTTCCTGATGATCTGAATCTGACGTGCTGCTGCAGTGATCCACAAAGAAATCTGAGGAAAAGAAACAGAGAAGCCCCTTTAATAAGATCTAACTTTACATCAACTATAGTAAAGTAGTGTAAAATTCTGAACATTTACAAAAACGAGAAAGAATCATTTTAAAAGGCTCACCTGGAGATATCCAAGAATGAAAACACCTGCTCCAATGCCTACATAATAGTAGGCGAAATTAGTCATTTCATATTCAATGTCCAATAGCCTGAAGTAGAAGAGCACCATCATTACATTTTAGAAAAAATGGGACAAAACTAAATAGTGAAATGTACACATTTTCTGAAGTATTCCTGGAAAACAAATATCTCTAATTTCCTTCAGTTATATTTTTATTGGTCATTAAGCTGTAAAATATGTATAAAAACACACTAAACAAATTAGTGTTATTTTAATATATTTAATATTAATATATGTAATATAACTTACTAATATATTTTCTGTTTTCATTTTAAAGTTTAAGGTTTAATAATTTAGCTATTTTTGTTTATATATTATTTCTGTTTTTGTTTGAATTAATTTAGTACATCAAGTTCAACGAAATTAAAATGAGAAATGTTGCCTTGGCTGAAATAAAAACTTTACATTTATTACAGTTATTGTTTATTTTATTTCACGTAACAAAAATGTTGTGTTTTTTATGGTTTTGATTTTAGTTTCAGTTTTAGTAAACTATAATAACCCTAAAACAAATACATTTTAAATAGATTTAAGATGGGGTTTTTTTAAGCAGAAAAGAGATACACCGTTAATGTTCTACACAGTAAATCAAAATATATTTTGGATTTAGAAACAACTCCTTTACTAATTTTCTCACACAATATGAGTCTGTTATATTAAATATAAAAGTGAATCCCTGTGTTTCCCACACATTGGTTTATTTTTGGTTACAGCAGTCAACATTTGATGTGGATCAACCAGTTCATACCAGTTCTTTCTTAGGACAGCTTTGATGCACTTCAAATGTTGACTGCTATATTTTTCCAAAAGGTTTTGACTTGCATGAGCGTTGCATGTTTCCAAATAATCAAAACACAGTGTGGGTGTTTTTATATAATTGTCTCTTTGAAGGGAACTGACTGGCATCGTGATATTTGGGAGTATTAGCTAATAAAAAACCTCACCCGCATGATTTCGTCATGTTCAGTGCCAGGTTTTCTTCCTTCGTCAGGTTTGCCCATTGTATAGTATTGTTGACACATACTTTGTCTGGGTCACTAAGCTCGTTGAGCTCGATGTCGTACTCTATAAAGGTGTCCGTCAGCATCCCAAATACAAGCAGCATCAGCGGCTGCGCCGAACCATGAATCATCGCACATATGCTCCCAAAAATCATCATCCAGATCTCCCGGCAGCTGGCAAAACGAAACTGCAGGGGAAATCCACAATAAAACCTATAAAGCATTTATTGACTCGCGTAATATTTCAATGGCCTACCGCAATATCTTGAACAGAATTTTATCTAGATGATAACCACAAACCCTTAATTATAGACTACTATTGGGCACATAATAAATCAGTCATAGTCATTAAAAACTACAAGTTTGCTGCTGTATCCAAATATTTCACATATAAAACCTGAAAACAGAAGCTATATAAGCTAATATGTACTACCAGCTGAAAGAAGCCGACACGGATGGCTGGTTCGTCTTTCTTGCCCTTTTTGGACCTGTGATCGAAAAGAAAACGTGATGCTTAAAGGATATGTGAGAAATTAGAAGAACAATTAGAAAAGAGACTTACTTTTTATCATTTCCAGAAGCCATTGTCCTGTATTAATACAATTTTAGTAAAAGAACCATTAAGAAGTAGGATTTCCCAATGCTTTATTTTGATCAGGAACATAAAAAGGAATAAACACTTAAGAACTTACATGTAATCACCATTTTTCTCTGAAATAGAATCAATAGGTTCATTAACATCTGAGTGGAGCATGTTACAGATTTGCTAATAGTTTTAAAAGATTAACTACTAAATGATTTACCTTCGTCTGAAAGTTCATAACCATCATTTTCCTGTCCAAACCTTTTGACACTGCGCAGCTTAACAGTTCCTGGCATCGTTCTGCCTGCTCTTGTCTTAATAGCATTAAGAAAACAGATGCTTCAGGATAATTGAATCACAGAAGAACATAGTGTGTCATTTCTAAACTAAACCCAATGCTACAAACTTACCTTGCTGATCCAAAATGTCTTTTCTTTTCTGATATTGATTTGTTTTACATTGAAAATTATTTCCCGAATTTTAGTACAATTCTGTCATGTTCTTAGTAAATGTCCGGGTACGTTCCTTTTCAGACTCCGGGAACGTGTCAGAATGAGTCTGTCAGACAGTATGTGTATGTAGTTAAAGGTCTTGCTCGGTTTGGCTCGGGTAAGGTAACTGTCCGGCAGGTTTGTTCTGTCAGAGAGGGTGAATAACCTCCATATACAAACAACGACATGAGATAATTGTCCCAGAAAATCAATACAGCTATTCAGCCGCATATACTCACAAGATTATTATGATAGCATTTAGACATTCATGCTAGAAATCACATTAAACATAAAAATCAACATAAAGTAGTACAGATATAGTGTGATGTGGATTTTTAAGGAACATCCAATAGGATGGCCCATTGTCATGCATAAGCTACATTTTATGCAGTTAAGCCATGATTGAGAGACTGCACTCTTTACTGGCATGAGATTTAGACGTCTAAAAACCCAGATGCATTTTTGAGAATTGCTTCTCAGATGCACTAAATCGAGGTAAAAGCTTGTGAGGTCATTTACCTCTGCACGTTTCCACGCAGGACACAGATGACCCTTCATTCACTGCAAGTCAACATGTATGGAAGGAACATGAACTGAACCATCAAATATACAGGATATAAAGCACTCTGAAGTACATAACCAAAATTCTAACTATTTCCACTATTTATATATATATATATATATATTATTTATTTTTTTTATTTTTTGCTTGAGATTCGCTACTCAAAAAACAAATACAGAGACAGAAGTTAATCATAAACTCAGATCTTCCTGAAGCTCCGCCTCCTTCAACACTCTGTCAACACTCCATGTGTGATTGACCTCCCAAACAAAACAACTGTTGCGCTCTTTAAATAATCTTATACATAAAACAATGTTTTACTGGATTTATGGACTTTCTGATTTATTTGTCTGAATAATCCAAGTCAGTGCTAATCAAAATTCAAATATGGAAAAATTGAAATTACAAAAAAAAAAGAGGACATTTGCTGTTGTTTTCAGAATGCAGTGAGTTTGTTTCATTATGCACTTGCATGCAGGGTTTGATGTACTTTCTCTGAACTAAAAATAACTCTATAGCCTGAAATGCAAAAGAGGACACGCTCAGAGGAATGGTTCACCCCAAAATGCTAATTTGCTTAAACTCACCTTCAGGCCATCCAAGATGCAGACGAGTTTGTTTCTTCATCATAACAGATTTGGAGAAAGAAAGCAGCATTGTATCATTTGCTCACTAATGGATTCTCTGCAGTGAATGGGTGCCGTCAGAATGAGAGTCCAAACATGTGAGAAAAACATTACAATAACCACATATCGCTCCAGTCCATCAGTCCATGCGTGTACGATGAAATACAGTCGGTACGGAAAGTATTCAGACCCCCTTATATTTTTCACTCTTTGTTATATTGCAGCCATTTGCTAAAATCATTTAAAATCAGTTCTTTTTTTCCCCTCATTAATGTACACACACAGCACCCCATATTGACAGAAAAACACAGAATTGTTGACATTTTTGCAGATTTATTAAAAAAGAAAAACTG
>JAUCMS010000012.1:9777762-9788883 GCA_032357445.1 Enteromius radiatus | reverse complement strand
TACTGAGCAAAGGGTCTGAATACTTAGGACCATGTGATATTTCAGTTTTTCTTTTTTAGTAAATCTGCAAAAATGTCTACAATTCTGTGTTTGTTTGTTTATTTTTTGTCAATATGGGGTGCTGTGTGTACATTAATGAGGAAAAAAATTAACTTAAATGATTTTTGCAAATGGCTGCAATATAACAAAAGAGTGAAAATTTTAAGGGGGTCTGAATACTTTACATACACTGTATGTATTACAAAATAATGCTAATGAAAAACATTACGTCAAATGTCAAAACTGCATTTCCATAGATGTTTCTTGTTTCATAGTTGAAGAGATCATTTGCAAAAACTACATTTTTAACAAATCAAACTGCAGTTGGGTTATTTTGATACGAAAAGACTGAGTTATCTGTTTTCGCAAATAAACTCTTCAGTTCTTGTCTGTATGTTCCCAGCTTTGTGTTTTGACAGCCCTGTTGGTGGTCCTGTTTTAAACTGATAGATTAGCTTGAGAGAGTTTGAGTCAGTGGTAATGAGTATGTTTTCATCACAGGCTGTGACTGGCTTCAGAATGCTCCTCGCAAACCATCTGGACATGTGTGGAGCGGCAGCGTGCTTGAGAGGAGGAGCTGGGAAAATCATCTTCATCAAGTATGTGCACCATCCATCTGGATGACATGAATGTGAGAGCATTGATAAAGCATGCTAAAGTTCAAAAACTAATGACTTTTTTATGTTTTAAAAGAAGTCTCTTATGCTCATCAAGGGTGAAACCGTAATATTGTGAAATATTATTACCATTTAACATGAAATATTAATACCATTTGTAGTGTATATTGTGACCAGTATAGAACCAAAAACATGATAAACAACTGTAATTATGATGCAGAGGGCCTTCATTTTTTTTAAAACAAAGGATTAACAAGTCTTTGAATTAATAAATTTGTCTTACTATCTGCATAAGAGTGTTTTATGTTTTCATGGCAAAATAATGTTTTGTTCTTATTTGTTTTATAAAGAAGTGTGTATTTGTCTGTTGTGGTGTTCTTGTGCATGCATTTTTCAAGATCAGTGTAAGTGTGTACATGATATTTCTCTGGAATATTTTTGCATGTGAAGCATATCCTAATTGGTGCATTGTGCTTTCAATGTGTCTGCCTGGAAAGGTGATGAAAGAGAATATTTCTTAGGTGCCAGATGGTGAACTGTACTGAACATGCCGTCTCAGATGTGCAGCTCGTACCTGTTACGACTCAGGGTGAGATGCACACTTCCTGCTGCTGTCTTACAGAGATTCTGATTTTGCTATATATTTCTTATTGTGACCATCAAAACAACTTAGGATTTTCAAATTACCACTAATTTCAGAGGCCAAAGATGAGGCACTTGTGAATTTGTATTGTTGTTGTATTGATGTTGAATGTTTAGTTGCACTATAAAGTTGTGTTCCATCTTTCAGTGACTGTTTATGCAATAGTGAGTGAACTGATATTTTACAACACAGCATACTGCTGATCTGGACTTGATATGGGCAGTTTAACAGCAGCTACTGCCAATTTGTGGTGTGTTGTGCAATAGCGCCACAGCGTGGCCAGTGGTTAATAAGGCTCAGTGCAGTAGTCAGGTTTTTACCTCTGCTCCAAATTTAGACAGCAGCACCAAAACATTTGCATTTGACTTTAGCAGGTCTTTTAATCAATTTAAAAGGCCTTGCTATTTAAACGTTTACATATGAAGAGGTTGCTGAAACAGTGGTAGCTTGGTTTCCAAATGTTCATTTTGAAGACGTTTCATACAAAGGGCAGCTTGTTTAACATGAATCCAAATGGGACTTTCAGTTACCTTTTTAACATATATCTCTTGTCGTGAGGGAGAGAAATTCAATCCAAAAGCAAAACTTGTTTTATGCTCATTTATCCTAGCATACAATAGATAAATTATATCAGACCTTTATTAGAATAGGGTCTCTGCATGGTTTTACAATATGGAGTTTGTGAGGAATCCATTCAGCGTTGGTTACAGTTCAGTAGCTGCTCTTGTAACGCATTTTAAAGGCAAAATGAGGCATTATAGGCACTACACCGGGCATAACATCATATTCAAAAGAAACAAAACAAGCGTTTCAGATAAAAAGTGGTCTACCTTACCAAAAGTATTGGGGGGAGGGGGTGCATTAAATGATTTATGCCTTAATATAATGCATTGAATTTGATGCAGTATAGCATTGGTCTCAAACTCAGTATTGCTCCAAGCCTAATCAAACAGCACCTGATACAGATAAATCAAGGTCTAGCTGGAGCTGAACCATGCAGACCTGTGACTCCAGGAATTGAGTTTGAGACCAGTGCTTTTGTTGTGTTAGCGCAAAAAATAAAAATAAATCCCCACCACACTAAAAAGAGACCAAGGGAAATGGTTCATGGTAAGACAGTTTTATTTCCATCTTCACAATTTGGAAACATTAAATAGAACTTCAGAATGACCAGCGATAAAGATACAATTTGTTTTTGAATGGGACATTACAAACCAAGTGCTCCTCCGTTTCTTTCAACCCGCCCTGACATGTTTAAACAGACTCATTTACGAATGCTCCTCAGCCAGCTTCTCTGCCTTCTGGACGACCTCCTCAATAGGGCCTACCATGTAGAAGGCCTGCTCGGGCAAAGCATCATACTCACCTAGGGAAACAAAAATCATGAGCCTCACCAAGTTAAAATATAAATAAATAAAACCCAGTACAGTCAAGACAAAATAGAGGTGGACTTACCACCCAGAATGGACTTGAAGCCTTTAATGGTGTCTTTCAGGGGCACCAGCTTGCCCAAGTGTCCAGTGAAGACCTCAGCAACCTGGAAGGGCTGGGACAGGAACCTCTGGATCTTACGTGCACGAGCCACAGTCAGCTTGTCCTCCTCAGACAACTCATCCATACCCAGAATAGCAATGATATCCTGCAGGGACTTGTAGTCCTATAGAGAAAATGTGAACAAGGTCATGTATTGTAATTGAGAGGAGAAAAAAAAAAAAAAGCTGTATTCTTTGCTCAGATAAAGCAGTATTCTTTGGCACTCACCTGGAGGATTTTCTGGACGCCACGGGCTACGTCATAATGCTCAGATCCCACAATGTTGGGGTCCATGATACGGGAAGTGGAGTCCAGTGGGTCCACAGCGGGGTAAATGCCCAGCTCAGCAATGGCACGAGACAACACAGTGGTGGCGTCCAAGTGAGCGAAAGTGGTGGCAGGGGCAGGATCAGTCAAGTCATCAGCAGGCACATAGATGGCCTATGAGAGACAATGAAGCTGTAGAACAGAAGAGTAGGATCTAGGAAGTGCAAGTGTGTGCCATGCGAGCTGAAGGAAGCGTACCTGCACAGATGTGATTGAACCCTTCTTGGTTGTGGTGATTCTTTCCTGCATGGTACCCATGTCAGTGGCCAGAGTTGGCTGATAACCCACAGCAGAGGGGATACGGCCCAGCAGGGCAGACACCTATGAGAGCAAAAACGAGTCAATAGAAGGCTCAATTTAAGAGGGGGGGAAAAAGTGGTCCAAATGATCCTGGCAATAACCTCTGATCCAGCCTGGGTGAAGCGGAAAATGTTGTCAATGAAGAGCAGCACATCCTGCCCCTCCTGGTCACGGAAATATTCAGCAACGGTCAGTCCAGTCAGAGCCACACGGGCACGGGCACCTGGGGGCTCGTTCATCTGTCCGTACACCAGAGCCACCTAAAATGGGAATTGAGAGGACCTTGTAACTTGCTGGCAGTAGACTTTAACTGATGTGTTGGAGGAATTGAACATGTACCTTTGAGGTGGTGTCCTTCAGGTTGATGACACCAGACTCGATCATCTCATGGTAGAGATCGTTTCCCTCACGGGTTCTCTCTCCCACACCAGCGAACACGGAGTAACCACCATGAGCCTTGGCCACATTGTTGATCAGCTCCATAATCAATACGGTCTTACCCACACCGGCACCACCGAAAAGACCTGAAGAATTGGGAAGATGCATTTAGTTAAAGCACAGTTCAAAACAAGTAGACATAAACTGTAAGAGTCCTTACACCAGCAACTCATTTAAAGAGTTCACCCAAAAGCTGAAAATTGTTCTCATTTACAAAAGAATATATAAACTTGTACAGGTTTAGTGCAACTTGAGGGCTTGTAAATAATCATTTCATTTTTGGGTGAAGTATTCCTTTGAGGCACAGAAGTAGTTTTTGGGAAAAAATAAAAAAATTAGATCAAATACAATAGAAACCGTACTACGTTGTAATCCCTACAATTTAAAACAACTTCCTATTTAATGTTTTAAAATCAAATTTATGCCTGTGATGGCAAAGCTGAAGTTAGCTCTACACACGCCAATTCAGTGCTCAAACATTGATCAAATGAAGAAAGATTAATTTCCCTAATTCTATGATATATAGAAAATTAATAGTTTGTTAATTGAAGTTTAACATTATGAATCTATTTACAATCACATTCGATAAATGTAATGCAGACTTTCTGGATTCAAGTACCGACTTTCAAATTAAGATCAATTTGTAACAGTAGCATATACACGTACCGATCTTGCCACCCTTGGCATAGGGTGCCAGCAGGTCTACAACCTTGATTCCTGTGACCAGAATCTCCTGCTCAACACTCATGTCTGTGAATTCTGGGGCCTCAGCATGGATAGGGGCAGTCCTGGACAACGGATCACGAACAATGTTGAATTACCTAATTTACAAGATTATTACCACTCCTTAAATGAGTGTTCATAATACTCACTGTTTTGTGCTAATTGGTCCTCTCTCGTCAATGGGCTCACCGATGACATTCATGATCCTGCCAAGCGTCTCAGGTCCCACTGGGATTCTGATAGGGGCACCGGTGTCAAGCACCTTCTGGCCACGCACCAGTCCCTCAGTACCGTCCATAGCGATGGTGCGGACGGTGTTCTCACCTAAAGAGCAAAAATTATTACCCTGCAAATCGGTCATGGCTTCATTCGCATTTACTTGATTGAGTAAAGCTTCAGTGTGGTTACCCAGATGCTGAGCCACCTCCAGGACAAGCCTGCTGTCACGACCGCCAACTTCCAGGGCATTGAGAATAGGGGGCAGACCCTCGTCGAACTGGACGTCCACAACGGCACCGATGACCGCTACGATACGCCCGCTGGCGGCGGCAGCTGCTGCGGCAGGAGCGGCATAATCCCTGCCTGCGAGAGAGAGAGGGAGAAAGAAAAACATCTGAATACCGCATGAAACATTTATAAACAAGCATATGCACACTCGAAAGCTTAGATTGTGATTAATCACTACAGCTTCTGTTTGCTCGGCGTCCTGAGAAATCACAACAGGCTAATGAATGAACACAAGCAGTTGGAGGTTTTAGATTAAAAAGCTAAAATCTGAAAATATTGGGATTCGTTTGCAATCTGCATTTGTAGCTTGTACGTGTTTATAAACGTGGTTGCATTAACTCGTGATCTTATTGCACATGTTTATCTGCACCATGACCTCGCGAGTTGCGAACGCAGCTAGCATGACACATAAAGGTCATTACGATTTTCACACCACAGAGACTTGGTTGTTGTCATCAAATGAAGCATTTATCCGTGTCAGTTTATTTCCGACGGGAAACAACATACATGTAGCGCATCTGGTAAAATCAATCATTGAAAACGTTGATGGTAAAACTTTGCGGCCTGCGCTTGCTGTCCGCATGCTGCCATTTAGCAGTCTCGCGCCGGCGGTGACGCGGCTGGCAGAAGAGCTGCTTCGAAACCAAGCCTTTCGAAAACCAACTAGTTGTACTCACGAGAAAACAGTGCCGCTGGAGCTCCATTGAGAGCCTTCAGGGGGGTCACCCCGGGCTTGAGAGCTTGCAAAGCCCCGGTGCAGCAGCGTCCCACAGCTCCCAACATCGTTAAAATGGCTGAAGGTGGAATGGGGCAGAGGCTCGGCTGCTTATATATAGTACTGCTTGAGTCCGACAATACGCATGCGTGGCAGACATGGCGACACAGGAACTGAGCGTCTGCGCATGCGTCAGTGTTGAAGGACAGACTGGGCATCGTTACAATGAACTGAAATAGCTTTATCCTGCTTGTGAAGGAACAAATGTAATACCCTAGTATGCTTAAGTTTGCATTTACGTAAAAAATAGATCTATACCAGAACGCTTTATTATATATTATTATACAGAATGTGTTTAATGTGGAATATCCACAGGTGGCAAGTACTTACGCGTAGTTCTTATTTGTTTTAGAGAATAATATGAAATGCTTTTTAGCAGATCATATATAACTATTGAAAAATTAGGTCGAAATCTCATACTTTATTGCACGTATAGTTTCGCCAGTGCCGATTATCAGCGTATGTTGTTTACCAGTTTGTGACCTCTAGGTGTCGTTGTCGTGTAAACGTTATTCAAGACAACATTCATTGGTCAAAAGAAGTGTATGGGTGACAGTTGCTGTCTCTGTCAACACCTTACGTATAGTATGCATATTAGCAGCTTGGCTAAAGGCCTATTATGATTTGTTGTGACAAAAACATTAAAACACAGTCCCGATGATTCTGATGTTTTGTTTCTGATGTGGTAAAATATTGATGTGATACAAATGATTCTAATCTAACTCTAAAAAACTAGATATGTTTCATTAATATTTAGGGTAAAACAGTGTTACAGAAAAGTATATATAGCAAAGCAAATACTTCATGTGCACAATATTTTATTAAAATAAATTTCTGTACAGTTAATGCACTTTTAATAAAATTAATAGGAATGTAATTAATTACTAATTTAATAGGAAGGCTATAGAAATGTATGGATGTTAAACCATTGCTGATATACATTTAACAGACAATTCATGCAAGATTTAAACTCTGGTAATGTTTATGTCTAAGTTATGACAAACTTTTATAAACAAAACTGGTGATGGAAATAACGAAAATAAATGTTTTTTTGTAAGTTCTGTGTTAACTTTTTAGTTGCATTCAGATCACTTTCTTTTTGCCGGGTAGGCATATTTTAATTACTGTTTGCAGTTGCAAATTGCATTGAAATGCTCAAACAAAACTGCTTTTTGAATAATGGTATGCTCATTGCATTAAGATTGCATGGGTTGCCAATCAACCCATTTATTTCTGACAGAAATAAAAACACTATATATAGCATGAATAAAATATGAGAATATTAAATATTAGTTTTAAAAATCAAATGTAAAAAATCAAAAGTTGTGCGTTTACTGAACAGATCATACCACAGTCTTTTTGAATGAATAAACTATAATGCTTCAAAGTGCTGTTCTCATTAAGGCCTGTTTAATGATGCAGAACAAGCTATTATTGGGCAGAAAACTATACACCCATTTTGTAATGTCATCTAACCATTGACTGTTTGCTTGCAAATAGTCCACACACACATTTGAAAGATCCTCATCTTTATGCATGGGTAAAAATATCTGCTAACTAGGTCAACAAGTTTCAGTAAGCCACATGATGAAGGGATCAAAGGCACATAGAAGCCTGTTACCCTGATATACATGTGTAACAAATATTGATGCGTCTCAAAAGCAGCAGTAATTGTGTTGTGTGCACAGATGGTCCAGCAGCACGACTGAACAAACAGGCCTGAGCTGTTATGGCACTGCCTGTACATATGTGTGCTTTACGATAGGAGATTTCTGTGTTTGGTAGGATATAAATTCATTATGGACTGGTACAGATAGAGTTTGATTAATCAGAGGCTGATTTTAGTTTGACTGGTGTGAGCTTTTTGTCTGTCAGGGCTAGAAAAGCTGTTTTAGTCTTTACTCACTTAACTTTACTTTCATTTTTTTCATCACAGTTTATTCAATCAGATAGTCAAATCAAATGTTGCTATTGCACCAGAATGAGACTTATTAATAGTAATTACTGAGTAAACAAACACACAGGAACAACAGCAGATATAGTGATACTGAAAGACATGCAAAACAAACTCAAAATGGGTTACAAATCATTAAAAAAGTCATTTTGCTCATGTCCATTATTATATGAAAATAATAAAAATGAATATCCGTTTTCATCCAACGGTACATCACAGTGTTGTGATGTTTAAATTCACTTGTAGTATTTATTATTTATTTATTAAGACTAAATCATATAGAATTCTAATGTAACACGGCTACAGCATGAAAATAATTAGCAGCTTATTAGTATTGTCAGGAAATGTAGAATCTGTGCATCTCTAGCTGCAAGTGTTTACATCATTTTATCAAATAATAATGTGAAAGGTACAACTAAACAATTTTCCGTCTTCAAAAACAATACAATCAGACATTCGACAGAGACTTAACATGGTATTGTATGAATGCAAAAAAGGGAAAATATTTGCACATACACAAAAAAATCTGTATTAATCTTAAACCCAAGTCAAATCAAGCATTTCCACTGCAGTCTTGCAGAATAACTTTGATCTTTTTTCTGCATGAACTAAATTTGTCTCTTACCAGCTAAAATTGTTCACGATTTCTAAGAGAAAATCTTAAGCTCATAGTCAATTTGCCAGATCTGATTTGTCAGAAAGGATGGTTCAAAAATGTCCAAATCGATCCTGCAATAATCTTTTATCAACCAGTGTACCTTTTCATACTATTCTGAGCCCGAGATGATGAAATTAAGATATGCTTTTCCTATTTAACCAACAAAGTCTTCTTCCAAAGGTCGGACTGACCCCGTGAGCTGAATTCATTACCACCTCCATCAAATAATTCATCCCAAAGTGGTCTATCACATGTCTGCTCATGCACACTAAGAAACGTCTCGTTTTGAAACCGTGGACATCCGCAGAGTTTGATCTCCAAACTATGAATATGAATCATCTACTATGGCACACTGTAAGCGTCATTTCTTTGAGAAGTGGGGCGGAGCTCTGGGAAGGTGGGTGGGGCTGCAGCGGTGGGAGGAGCTTGGAGAGTTTGCTGGACTGAGTTGAATGGCTGTGGTGTCCTGTAGCGTGGGCTCACTGGTCTCCATCTCGAACACGGCTGCTCCCATCCTCATCAACGGCCAACGGTCCCGTCCGGCGGACATGTGAGAGCTTCGTCTGATGGTTCGCCGACTGCAGATGCAACACGCTCCAAAGAATGAAAAGGCCACTAAGAGGAGGATGGGCCCAATGATGAGGGGAGGGTTGTTTAAGGGGAGGAGTTTGGTAAAAGCAAGAGCGCCCACCAGGGTGATGTTAATGCCCGCCAGCATGATGCAGAGCCCACAAGCACAGCAAAGAACTGGCGAAGGCAACCCCTGAGAGCCGAGGGGCCTCCTCTCACTTGACTGCGCTTCTTCATTAGAAGAAACCATCCTCTCTGACCTTCTGGGCCACTGCATAAAAAGGGGAAATGAGAGAGAGGGAAAACAGAGAAGGAGGCGGAGAGCAGTAATAAGGATTATAGTGATGTGCTGGTCCTCCACAACATCCGCCTGCCTGTCAGCACCAGCTCTGAGCAGAGCCAATTCAATTAGTGCCAGCAAGATCAGATGAGTCTGATGAGGTGAACGCTTAGGCTGTGAGGAAATTACACTACTGTAAAACTTTATTGCTCTGTATGTTTGCGTAACAAGGCGTAGTGTTTATGTAAATGTTTGAATCGTATGTTATGTCTGCGTAAGGAATTTAATAAAGAACATCATGGTTATTATTTATTATATTTATATTATATGCACCATGTATATTATGCTCAGCTATTTAAAATTCTGAAATATCTGGCAAATTTCACATGCTTACAAATCACATACTTGAAATGATGATAGATAGATAGATAGATAGATAGATAGATAGATAGATAGATAGATAGATATAATAAAATGATAGATAGGCAGAGACACAGAGGCAGATAGATAAGTAGACAGATAGAATAAAATGATAGAGATAGATAAAATTCACTTTAATTTTTTGATTTTCTAGCAAAATCTATCTACACTCTGCTTTAGAGGCATTTTGACGTTGGCCTATTTATAATAGCCTATATTTAATCTAAAATAAAGTATTAAGAGATACATTCGATATAACAACATACGTCTTCGGATTCGAAGCTTTACTCTGAACATGAAAGACTTCCGGCTCTACAGGTAAAAATGAATTCCTTAAACTCACCAGAAGATGATATTTTGTCGAGTTGTCCGGTTTTAATGTCTGTTTTAGCGAGTCTTCAGGTAATTCTCCGGGCTTTTCAACTTCAGCTGCCGGGGTTGCGCGTCTGTTCGCTGTTTGAGATGGAGCGGCTTCACGCCGGAGTCATTCCGCTCATCACCGCGGGAGGCGCTCTCGAGCTCCGCTGCATTACTCCAACATATAGATGTTATACGAATCCCGCTGTCCTCCTCTTTCATGTTCGATTAAAACATTACAACTTATAGTTCTGCTCAAACACGGATAGAAGATTATAAATTTACTTGGAAACAATCGTTACATCTGATACTGATATCTAATGACACAAGTCCTGTCTCCTCCTCATGGCTAGAGAGGAATAAAAGCACGCTCTTTTCAGTGCAAGAAAGCTTAGAGGAAAGGTTTAAAGATGGTACACTTAATTTCCCGTACTTTTGTTTATAATTGCGTTTATAGACGCTCAGGTCCTCGCAGGGAATAATATGCACCGATTGTTCACATGAGGAAACCATAATAATCACATTTCTGTTGTTATCCACAATAAAAATCCACGATAATGCTGTATAAAGTGCATTGAATAAAGACTCGTGTCAAGTGCAAACTTCTTTATTTCTCAAAATTGGAAAACTAAATTAACACATCTGACCTCTCCCAGAGTTTTTAAGGTTAAATGGCCATTCCACAGACAGCATTTGTGAAATTATCCTTTGATGCTCCATTAGAGTGAATACTGAGAACTGAATACTGAGAACATAGCCGTTGATGTGAGGTAGCGCCCTCTAGTGTCATCCCTGGTACATTAAACGTTTCCCAACACTTACTCATAAATAATAGACAACCACTAAATAACCTCAATTAGCATTTTAAAAAAGAAATAACAGGAAAAATTAACTGTACTTGTTTTATCATTTAAAAGGCAATTGAGAGGTCATTTAGTTATTTTTCACATTAGGAGGTGGGGGGGGGGGGGGGGGGGGGG
>JAUCMS010000012.1:9749788-9760378 GCA_032357445.1 Enteromius radiatus | reverse complement strand
GCTCACTTTTAGCTATATGGCTGTGTTTCAGAGCGCCACTGACGCCGCGTGCACGAGCCCCAGAAATGCAGTCTAGGCATGCAAGTAGGTTTGGTGCCTTCGCGCGCTCTCGCTCTCCCTCTCTCTTTCAGAGGGCTGGGCTGAGTCTACAAAACACCTGAGGGGAAACCCGAGAGTACAGTTGGTTTTCGGAAGCAGGGCAGGACAGCTGAACCATCATTCCTCCTTGAAGAGCTTTGGGACGAGCCCTGCTTCATCATTATTTCACAGGTTAGTCGGCCTCGAAAGATTAATTAGTATTTGCGGAGAGTTTAGAAAATTAACGTGCATTTTTATGTGGTGCCGGGTTAGATAAACAATGCAGTCGTTTCATTAAATATGATTCGTGTGATGACTTTTAATTTACGCGACAGCTGTAATAACGACCTTTCAGTTCACACGTGGTTTTACGCAGAAAAGTGATATTTTGGAGAAGTACGTTACATCAACTTCTGCTTAGTCCGCCTCTCCAAAGCTGCGATTGGTTTAATCTTGGCCCATGATCGCGTTGTTTCCTGTCTTTTGTTCAGGTGTGTCGCGAGTCGTCGTGATCTGAAGGAGCCAGAAGCGTTTTAACGATCTCCTGATAGCACTTGAACCGTTTACAGGTGAGTCCTAAATGCTTTTGACCCCTTCTTTCTATAAAGCATGTATTGCCAAGGCAAATTTGCAGTCTTAATTTCGCAGAGTGAGAAAATAAGCAATGTAAAATACCAAAAGTGCTGCTAGTATTAACAAATAAAACCAAATGCCCCGTCTTAAATAAAATAAAGTGGGAAGAAGCGATGAAGTAACAGTACAAAGCAGTAAGTCAGTGGTGTTGAGACCCAAATATTTTCTCTCTAGATGTTTATATTGCGTCCATATGTCATGCTTATCAGAAGCAACTTGGAGTGCATTGACAGAATACACTGTAATGTGGGAATCAGACCCCAAACCTTTCCACTTAAAGTAGAGCTGCAGGAACAAGAACATGTGTTTAAAAAACATCACGGGTTCATCTCTTCTTTCAGTTCTGTTTTATAGCTTACAAGTTATCGTTTGAAAAGATAGTTTAACCCAAAAATGAGACTTCTTTTGATCATTTACTCATCCTCATGTCATTCTGAAGCTAAGTAATGACAGAATTTACATTTTTGAGTGAACTGTCCTTTGAAGCACCACTTGTCTGTACTGTAGTAAGTGATTTATTCTGCATCTGAAGAAGAGGTGGCTGTTTTTTACCAGTTTGTACAGGGCTCAGAGACAAAAACAGGTTTTCAAGCATCAAAACAAAAAAAAAGTTGATTACCGCTTTAAATTTGTTCATTAAAGTGCATCCCATTTAGTAAAAAATGACTATCCACACATATTTACCGTTATTTACAGGAGGCATCTACTAAAATTTTTATTCAATAGAATTGTATACCAAAAAATCTTGTCAAGCATATTTAGAACAAGATAACATTAAAAGACTGTTTAAGCATCACAGTGAAGCCCCTACAAACTTTTCTTTGCCACTATCCTTCTGACTACTAGGTTTTACCCATTTGTCAGCAAGACGTTTTCAGTCATTTAAACACTATTACATTTTAAATGACTAAAGACTTCTTGCTGACTAATTTAGTGAGTTGTATTTAATTTGATGCAGACATCATAATTAGACTCCCTTTCAGAAACATTTGACCTCAGCCAAAGATAAGGGAAGGTGACCCGTCCCTCATGGTAATGTTAAAATAAAAGCTTGAGAAGCTTGTATGCTGACTTGTTTATAGTAAAAACTGAAGCGTTTACCACACTGAAAAGTGCAGCCGCGCCTTGCAACACAAATTATATTTAGTTAAGTTAGTTTAATTGCTTAATGACCGAAGTGTTACTCTCTGTGTGCTGCTGCATTCTCCATCGAGTCACAGATACTCATAGAGCAGAGCTTCGTCTCTGCTGTGTCGAAAGACCGTTTCATTTGCTAAGTGTTTTGCAAGTTTCCTCTTCACAGTTCTGTTAGTTTCCGCCAAAGGAATTGATGAATGACACCTTGCCAAGTTTTTAAGCTAAGTAAACGCCCATTAATATTTTACATTCTCTTTGTGGGCTGGTAGGCGCTTTGTTATTATAAGAGGTAAGATCACCTAGTAACACTTATGTTAGTCAAGTTTCACTTCATAGACATTGTTCAGAAGATGCATTATTTTAAGTTGGCTATGTATTTTAGAAGTGCCTGTTATATGCAAACAGAATATATGTGCATATGTTTATGGTTGAAGAAAAAAAGTTTAGTCTGCTTTCTGATAATCTGTTATATTTGGATGTACGTCACAGGGCAGAAGAAAACGTTACTTCCGTATCAGTGCAACACAGATTCCCACTTTTTTTTTTTTTCTCATTTGCTCACGGAAGTGAGAGATGGGGGAAGTTGTTGTTTGTAATGACTGTGTGAGATTTTCTGGGTAATTATGTGTGATACAAAATCTAATTTAAATCTTGCAATAGCAACAGTGCAAATTAAAAACATTTCAGATGCATTTTCTTAAAGGGACAGTCACCCAAAAATGTACATTCTGCCATGATTTACTTGCCCTCAGGTTCTTCCAAATCGGTATGGGTTTCTTTCTTCTGCTGAACATAAAAGAAGCAAACAGCTGCTGGTTACCATTGGCATCCGTAATATGGATATACTATGGCAGTCAGTGGGGACTAAAATAGGAAATTATGGAAGCCCGTTTACGCCACTTTTTATTTCACAATTCTTTTTTTTCTCAAAATTGTTAGAATTGCAGGTTGTAAAGTCACACAGTTATAAACAGGCTTCCATCGGAAACTCTAAACTCTGTTAAGAAAAACAGAATTTGCATTTTTGTGTGAGCTATTCTCCAAGATGCTCTTTAAATCATTCTGAAATCATTCCTTTTTAGAATTTTAGCTTTTAGACTTCATGTGGTTCGAATGGAATGAACCAGTAAAGAAATTTAAAAATATTTTTTTTCATGTAAATTATTATGCAGATTTAATGATTTATCATGATTTTTGTATTCGTGAATTAGAAATAGGTTAAATATAACAGACTTTCGGAACCTAACAGTATCTGTATCAATTGATTTCAAATCAGATTGCAATGTTAATATCAATAATGCTTTGTGGTGAAGAACTACTTAAGGGAGCACTGGGATGTTTGGTGCATGTATCATTGATAGTGATTTTCGGTGCATGAGGTGTAAGCGATGCCACTCCACACTCCTGCACTCCAAACACGTTTCTCTGCCTTGCTGAATCAAACAATTACATTGTAGTTTAATTCCATTCATTCCTGAAACAGGGCATTCCCCTATGTCATACTCGTTCATCTCTCATTCCTTTCATTGTACAGCACTGAGTAAGATGCATCAGAGCTCTTACCTAATGTGACAGCTCGCACGCTTTTCAGTGTCTCCTCCTGCAGTCTGGTATCTGGTTTATTTCAGGGAGAGCAACTTTTAAAATATTCCTAAATTCTTTATTCATTTTTTTTCACACAAATAAGGGCATACTGTCACATACCGCAGTGTTTTTTTGTTTGCTTTCTTGCTTGTTTGTTTGTTTAAAAATTCAGTGCTTCCTATTAATATAAGTGACTTTTAAGGGACAGTTCCCCTGAAAATTTAAATCCTGCTTAACTGGTTGAACTATCCATTTAATATTCCGGATTATATCAGTGTTTTTTTTTCGTCCCCAAATATGGTTTGGTTTGCCACATTTTTGCAAATATTTTCTTTTGTATTAAGCAGAAGAAATAAACTCATACAGGTTTGAAACAATTCGAGGATGTGTAATGGTTTAATGCTGTGGATTTGTTTTTATTTTTGCCCAGTTCACTCAGAAATTAAATGTCGTGAAACACTCTATAACCTTTTCTTCTGTGGATAAATAGATTTATATCCAAACTCCAAGCTTCTGTTTTTTTATACATTAAAAACAAATGGTGACCATGGCTGTTAATCAGATTTTCAGTGAATTAGTTGTTGTTAATTAGGCTGTTCCTCACACAAATCTGTTCATCCCTTCATTAAATTCAGTAAACGTGGGATATGCTGCAGTATGCTGTTTTATATTTATTTATTTAGTTGTATGTTTGGAGTTGAAGATTACAGTCCCTGGTCCCCATTCCCTTTCATTGCATTAAAAATAAAAAGTCGTAACAGCATTGGGGTGAGTAAATGATCACAATTTTCACATTTGGGTCAGGTTTCTGTTACCAAGGAGTTTTTGAGCTTTTGAAGGCCTGACAGAGGCAGACTGGTTGGGCTTTAGGATATTTTGGTGAGGTGATGAAGTACAGTGGGTACGGAAAGTATTCAGACCCCCTTAAATTGTTCACTCTTTGTTATATTGCAGCCATTTGCTAAAATCATTTAAGTTTTAAATGATTTTAAAGTTGTTGTTTTTTTCCTCATTAATGTACACAGCATATTGACAGAAAAACACAGAATTGTTGACATTTTTGCAGATTTATGAAAAAAGCAAAACTGAAATCACATTGTCCTAAGTATTCAGACCCTTTGCTGTGACACTCATATATTTAACTCGGGTCCAGTTCTTCTGATCATCCTTGGGATGGTTCTACACCTTCATTTGAGTCCAGCTGTGTTTGATTATACTGATTGGACTTGATTAAGAAAGTCTATATAAGACCTTACAGCTCACAATGCATGTCAGAGCAAATGAGGATCATGAGGTTAAAGGAACTGCCTGAAGAGCTCAGAGACAGAATTGTGGCAAGGCACTGATCTGGCCAAGGTTACAAAAACATTTCTGCTGCACTTAAGATAAAATGAAATTTAAATAAATGAACTTAAATTATTTTAGCAAATGGCTGCAAAATAACAAAAAGTGAACAATTTAAGGGGGTCTGAATACTTTCTGTACCCACTGTATATGTGTAAAATGTTTTTTTTATTTTTTATTTTTGTACCGCAGAAATGGAGAAATAAATTTGTTTGTAAATACTCTTGGCTATATAGGTTCATATACCAATGGCAGGTAACCTGCTTAATGGAACAATGCCTGCAGAACGTCTTTGTTAAAATGTCACCAGACTCTTCATAGGAAGATTGCACAAAACATTTGTTGTCTTGGCATTATCGTTATTCCAGGTTGCCATGGTTCCGTGGTGCATTGTTATAAAAGCCTCAGTGAGGAACAACAGGGAGTTTGTGAAATATGAGAGCATTTTTACCCCCTTTGAACTTTGCTGGTCTTAACTGGTTTAAAGTCACCCAATCTGGATAGCGATGTCTTTTGCTGGATTATTAAGAAGGCCTTCTAGCCTGACCTGCTACAAAAAGCCCAAAACCTCTCTGAAACTGCACTTGCTGACTGATGCCTTGCATTCTATCTGCTGGTTTTGGTGTATGGCCCATGCACTTTGTTTAAAGGCACAATATGCAATATCTAAAAACCATGTGCACAGTGTTATATATTTCATGCAGTTGTGTACTTGTTACCTCAAAAGTTCTGTAGGATTCAAAGGAATTGAAGATTTAAATAATGAACGTCCCTGTTCATTGTTGCCTATCAGTGACTCAATATCCACGCTATCCTGGGTTTCCGTCTATGAATACTACGGCAGCACACATGGGCAAATGCAGAAGTGGTAGTCATTTTCTGTGCATTTCAATATTATGGATCATGATTACACTCTCCACAATCCCAAAACGTAGATGTATACAAACTGAAGCAAGAAGATATTGAAATTAAATAAACGAGAACAAATATCATTGTGGCGTTTCGAAATGGAGGGAGCTTCACGAAAACCTCGGACTGGACAGAGACTCCGCTCTCGTGTGTGATTTTAATAGATGGGTAAGCAAATATATCTTACTCATTGTGTAAGTACTAGTCATGTACAGGTGGTTAGGTAATTAAACAGATATAAATGAGCTTTTCATCCGTGAATATGATTTGTGAAAGCAACATCTCCCAATGTTCCATGCTCCATCATTGCGTCATTGACATTCGCCTCTGTTATTGGTTCGAAAATGCAACCCCTAGTGGCGAAAACGTACATATTGTGCCTTTAAGGGTCATGAAACACAAAGTTTAAAATATGCTGCAAAAATAGGTGTGGAGTGGAGGGTTAAAAGCTTTTGAAGCTTAACACAAATGCATGCATATCAAACAACTATGTGCTGGAAGTTTTTTTGTTTCGACTGTACTAAAGCATAATACTTCATAATTTCCCCAAATGCTTAAGAAACATGCTGAGGTGACATTATTTCTCTGAAAACAATGAATTACCAGTTTTTCTACTTTGAACATGTGCATCCCATGCCAGAATGTATGTTTTTGTTTTGGTCTGTGCTATTTTGCCCACTTAGATTTACCCAGATGTTTTTTAAACCCATGGGTTTCCAGTTATTGGAAACACGGTGTATTGCAGCCATGGAAGCCAGATAATGAAGCAGTTCAGAGATTGCAGATTTTACTTAACCAGTTTCATAAAACAAGTTTACCAAATAAGCCTGGCTTATTTTTAACCAAATCAACCTACATTAAGACAGGCTAACGGAAATAAACCTGGCTTATTTGGTAAAGTTGTTTTATGAAACAGGCCTCAGATGTGTATACGTCAACCACCTTATTGACTTCCATTGCCGGTTGCATTTGTTCTTTTTCCGTGTCGTCAATCTGGCAACCCCTGTGGGAGTTGAGTCTCAGCGGGAAGTGGTGGGAGAAATTGCATTTTGCATAAGTGAATATTTCACCCAGACACTCACTCGCAT
This sequence comes from Enteromius radiatus, assembly GCA_032357445.1. Taxonomy (NCBI): domain Eukaryota; kingdom Metazoa; phylum Chordata; class Actinopteri; order Cypriniformes; family Cyprinidae; genus Enteromius; species Enteromius radiatus. The sequence continues at coordinate 9,753,605 of JAUCMS010000012.1, read as the reverse complement.
GTTTTTTGGTGTGTAAGCAGTCAGGCCTGTAAGAGTGGTTTTGCTAACAGGGGCTGCGTTTATTAGTTTCCACCTCCCTCTGTTCACACCTGCAGGTTTCCTAAGCACCCCTCCGAACTGAACACTGGTCTGTGTAGCAGCACATGCTGACACAACTTATTACAATTACCTCAACACCATCTCATATTTATTAACCACTCCGTAAACACACACCCATGCATTGTGCTAATTATTCTGTGACCTCCAGAATAGTTCACATTTTAATTGAGGGCTGAAGTTGAAGGTGGGATCCTCAATGCCCCTGTTAACATAATGATGGGGAATTTTAGTGAAAATTCAAGTTGAAGCATCTGAATATTGGTTTGTGTGTGTATATATATTTATATATATTTTTTTTTCACATGAAATTGTATTATTATAATTATATCTCGTATGAAATATTAAAAATGGTAAAAAATTATTACAATTTCGTTTGAATTTAAATATGTATTTCCAGGTTTGCTGTGGTAGTTTGTGTACATTATTATTATTATTATTATTATTATTATTATTATAAATAATTAGTATAAATATATTTTATTTTTCTTAAATACAAAAAAATAGCAAAATAAGAAATTATTGTAATGTTTACTTGAAAAATAATAATTAATAATTTAAAAAAATTAATATATAACTGTAAAATTACAATACTGTTTTTTTTTTTTTTCTATTGTTGTCGCCTTTTTTGAAATGTTAAACCATTGGTAAATTGCAGGGACCTCTTAAAGTCTAAAGTCTTTTTTTGTTGTTTGTTTTTTTGGAAAACAAGGGCTTCTCATAAGACGTTTGGTAAGATGATTGGGACATGTGTATAATATAATGTAATTTGTTAATAGCTCAAAGCCATCTCACAATTTCTGTCCTACCTCGATCTCCACCTATTTTTTAGAGATTGAAAACCTCCTTGCTTTTTTGTCCTATAGAAGTAATCTATAATAAAATGAAAAATATTGATATGACTTGTTTGTCAGCATACAATACTGATCCTAACGGAAAGCAACTGTGTATGTTGCTAAGTTGCTCTTCAGGTGAACTGAGCTTCTTCTGTTTGAAGTTCAGAACCACACCCTCACCTCAGCGGATCTCTGAACACCTACACAGAGACCATTTGTAATAGGATAGTCCCAGATTTCCATGAGTACAGTGAGTGGGTGAGTGGAAAGCTGGGAGTGTTTTTGTTTAGAAAGTTTGTGCAGGAAAAAAGGAGGACAGAGTTTCTCTCCATAGCCTAGTTGAATATACAGATAAAACTTGACATTTAAAAGCAGTAATAAATAATACAACGCAAAAGCAAAAGAAGCCTGTCAAGTTTTTGGTCTTGACTGGCTGGAATGAGAGTCATTTTTTTTTGGCAGTCTCTTGATTCACGTCTTTGAAGGAGAGCTGTACTGTCTTGTTCCTCTCGCAGATCAAATGTCTGATAGTAATTTTATGGATCGTTTTATTCAAAAGAATGAAACCGAGTAACTTATCTGGTTTTGAGAAGTTTAGAAGTTAATTTCTATTCCATTTAATAGTTTTTCAGAATTTTATTTTTGCTGTCCTTCCTAAGTGGGTTTTTTATGTTTTTGAAAGTCTTATGCTCACTAAGGCTTATTAGCTTTTTGTTAATTGTATTCCTTGTATAATTTATTCAGAGATCGCCATTAAAACAGCCCTGATGCTGATATGGCATTAAAAAGTAAATAAATAAATTCAGGTCTCTTTGATAAACTAAGTTCAAAAGGTACATTTTTGACAGAGTTTTGTGTAATGTAAAAAGTTTCACCATCATTTTGATAAATTTAGTGCATTTTTTTCTGAATAAAAGTATTCATTACAATGCTACTGCATTTTGATATTTTAGGTCAGAATATGTAGCTTTATTAGTAATAACTGTAGTAAATATCAGTTTTCTAGTCTGATGTTGTGTCCTGTGCACTGTGCCTTTGCGCGGATGCTCCTGTGTTTGTGTCAGTTACAGTAGGGTATAAAAATAGGGTGATGAGAAATCAGGGCATACCCAAAAAAAGAGATTGAATTAAATGCTTTAATCATTCTTCTTGTGGCCTAGTTCTGTTTCAAAGGCACTTTCATTCACACACTCTGTGCCTGTGAGGTGAACCTTTCTCGGCTGAAGAACTGACCACCTTGTACTGCTACTGAGAAAGTAGATTCATTTGAAATGTCACATTCATGCAGGGGTGGTTAGAATATTATGTCTTATTTAACTGCTATTTTACTGCTGCTTAATAAGCTATTGTTAAAAAAAAAAAATATATATATATATATACATGCATACATATATGCAGAAACATGCTTACTAAAACAAAGTTACTGGGTTACTCTTTCAGGTTTTCTTTGTTAGCAGATGCACTAGGGACCTGAATATAGCACCTAAAACCTGGAAAAGTCAGATTTTCATGATATGTCCCCTTTAAATAAACATGATACCTGCAAGCAGTGTACGTTCCACGATATTTAGTAATAACTGAGCTACATTGCATTCACAACATGGCCACAGTCTTTCTCTGAATTGTGCCCACAAACACAAACACCCACACATCCTTAAGGGGGTGGATAGACTTTTCAAGCTTGCTTGACTGGTCTAAAACACAGATCTTCTGTTTACTATGAGTCTCTAAGTATTTGTATTGTACTGGTGAACTTGTCTCAAAGTTGGAGAGCGCATCTCCTTAGGCATCTCACCTTTCACCGACTTGTCATCCAGCGGGCCTCTAGTCCTGCAGAGCTGTTGTCTATTTAAGCTTTAGTCACCCGGAAAGAAAAACATTCACATGAGGAGTCTTTGTGCATCTTCTAATGAGTACAATGTTATTGATTTCCTAGTAGGCCCTCTGTAAACCGTCCCCTGTGGTTTGTTGAATCTGTTAATGATTACTCTCCAACCATACACCACTGAACAAGACCGAACCTGAATACAGTATGTCTTCGTAATTCTCACCGGTTTTCAAATTTGGTGTGGTCTTGTGTTTCAGCACTGGTCTTTGGTAAAATTAGATGAGTGTAGAAATGCTGAGGTAGTTCTGCACTGCTGTTTCTTAACGTTCATGTTCACATTGTTAGTCATCAAATCGCATTAGTGTGTTTACTTTCTGGTGTGTAATTGCATTGGTTGCTATAATATTGGTGACAGAAGTTTAAATATCACATTGTTTGAGTGGCTCTCACCACCATCACTGTGCCGTGTGCCGTATGGAGAGCTGGGAGTGTGGTTGTATGTATTGAAAATCTCGGAAAATAGCTTGATGATTGATGATAGGTTGATGATATCAAAAATGCATGACTTGATTAAAAAAAAAAAAAGCATGTTCTGTTCACACTACATAACACAGATCAGGTCTTTGTAGCCCTAGTGTTTTGAGATGTATTTTTTTTTTAGATGTACTTAACTTTTTCTAAAGGTGTTGTTTCTTAATTAAAATTGAAAAGCATTTAAATGTAGGTATATATACAAGTACAATATTTTACTTATTGTAAGTACAATAAGTTCGAATTGCTTTTTACATTTTTTTTATTAAGTTAGAAATGTGTTTTTTGCATTTAATGTTAAAAAAACTTTTTATATTATTAAGTTTTAATTTTAAATGATTTTAGAATACTTTTTACATGGAATAAAAAAGATTATCATTTAACTATTTAAAAATCTAAGCACATTGCACTCTGAATTTTTGAACTTAAATATTAAATATGACCTCAAATGTGCCAATCATGTCCCATATTTATGTAAACTGTTGCAATTGAAAAAATGTGTGTGTGTGTGTATATATATATATAT
>JAUCMS010000012.1:9714255-9726087 GCA_032357445.1 Enteromius radiatus | reverse complement strand
AACAAAACATTTCACAATGAATGAAATAACATTTACTGACGATGTGCGCAGGCATCATATCTGTGCACATATGATTGATAATTTCTTTGTGCCGTTTCTGAATAAAAATCTAAATAAATTAATAGATAAAATTGCAGCCTTACGCGATTTAGAAATTGCATGTGCTTGATTTTTTTGCGATTGCGATTAATTGCACAGCCCTATTTAAAAGCATTAAAATTAGGGGTTGACCGAATATCGGATTGGCTGATTATCGGCACCAATATTAAGCATTTTTATGGTTATTGGGATCGGTCATTTTAAAAAACATTTTGCAAATTTAAATTAATTTAAAGAATCTTTTTGTCAGAGGTCTTATTGATTTGTGTGCGTACAGAACAGAACTCTTTTAAAAAATTACAATGAAAACATGGTAACTTTTTAAACATTCCTTCAGGTCAATTCGTTACACACTGTAAATTTCTTTAAATGCAGTTGTCGCTATAGACAATACGATTGTAGAACAAGGTTGTGACTCCCATATATTACTAACCTGTGTTTGAGCAGAACAGGATTACGCACTAAAGCTGACATGTTTGATATTCTGCATTAGGAAAATCATAATCTGGGACTATCGTAAACTACAACATTTTGTTTATAAAACCTGTCAACTCAAATCTGCTGAATGGCTCTGACTTTTATAAACTAGCATCATCTTGTCCAGACTGTTAATTGGGGCAAAAATCTGTTCAAAATTTGTACAGAGAATTCCAGAATCGTAGTACCTCTGGATGACGTGTTTTAGGGATTCTTATACAGGTGCTTCTAGCCTCTAGATCAACCACGAGCCCCGGCACTGTTGGCAGTGTGTAACGGTAGAAACGGAAATCCTTTGAGAATCACAAAAGAAAGGAAATCAGATGAACTAAACAGAAAGCAGTATGACAAGAAAGAGGAACTGAAACAGGTCACAAATCTCACCACTAAGAGTCTCATTATACTGTTGTTGACGGGTCCAAAGAGAGGCTCTCTGAAGCGAACACTGAACAAGGGACAGGGATAGACTACAGGACAGCAGAAAACACAAACATCTCAATCACTGTGATTACTGAAGACATACAAAATCTATGACATTACAGCTTTTCTCAATTGTGTTTATTATTTTTTGTAAGACTAACAGTTAACAAAAAAGACCAAAGAGCTGTTAAAATCGTAACATCAGCATCTCAGTTTCACAGTAAATAGTATGCAAATAAGTCTCTGAAGAAAATCACAGTATGCTACCATTTTAAAAGCCTGAGATCAGTAAGATTTTTACATTATTTGAAAGAAGTCTTTTATGCTCACCATGGCTACATTTATTTGATCGAAAATGCGGTAAAAACATTCACACTTTATCATTTAAAATAAATGATTTCTATATTTTAAAATGTCATTTATTGCTGTGATGCAAAGCTGAATTTGTCAGCATCATTGCTTCAGCCTTCAGTGTCACATGATTCTTCAGAAATCATTCTAATATGCTGATTTGCTGCTTAAGAAACTTTGATATTAGCAATATAAAAAAAGTCACTTTTTTAACCATTTTATTCACGATCTCTTATGAATAGAAAGTTAAAAAGAAAAGATTAGTATTTGAAATAGAAATCGTGTGACATGATAAATGTCTTCGCTGTCACTTTTGAAGAATTAAATGTGTCCTTTCTTAAAAAAAAAAAAACTGTACATTTTGAACAAGACTGGAGTAATGTTTAACTTTACCGTTACATGAATAAATTACATAAAACAAAATATATTCGTTTGAATGGTACAAATATTTCACAACATTACCATTTTTACAGCATTCTCTATCTATTCTTTCTAATAATATTAAATAATAATATTTATATAAATATATATATATATAGCCAAAATGATGAATGGTAGTGTATACTAATCTGAGGTTTATTCTGTTTTCTTACATCTGTACTCCGCTCCTAAGCGCAGCATGAGTCTCAGGGGAAAGGTTTTGGCCCACGGAGCCTCTGCACGGAGCATCAGGAGCCCGAACAGAAAGGGAGGCGCAGGTAAAGGCAGGCCCTCCAGAGACTGAAACGTCGGCCGCACGTAAAGAAAGCCAGCGTGCTCGTTATTACCCAGAAACCCTCGGGATACCAAAGAGTGACTTAGGTGATTCAGAAGCTTTCCTGCTGCTTGACAAAAAGATCAAGATCAAGAACTATTGCAGATGTTTGGTCTTAGTTTTATGCTTGAGTAACATTAAGCGCAAGGTTCACCTGTCTGGGCATCCCAGTAGATCTGAATGAAATGATTGAAGATATCCGTTGGGAACCTCTTCTCTTCAGGCAAACACTGCAGTAAAATGACCACCTCTGGCTGTCCCACAGCATGCATGCCCTTCGACATAACACACCAACAGCGCCGGTTTACATCTACAAGAGCACAAAAACACCTCATGAACACACTAGCATATTGGGCTAATATAATAATCTATCATTATAGCTTTTCCATGTAATAAAATATAAGGAAATGCTTTCCACCTTGAGAATGAATGTAAATATGACCTCCACAGAGCTTTAATTTAGGGCCCATTTTTCCTAAATTCTCTGTTTTACATTTTATTTTTCCTGCAATCAGTGCTTCATCATTTTAAACAAATTTATTATTGAAAATTGAAAAATAATTCAACTTTTTTTATAGACTAAAACTAAAATATAACAATTAATTTACAACAAAAACAAAAATCGCATTTTTGTCAAATAAGATGCATGGATGAACATGGATGTAAATTATCTTTGTTGAACAATATTCCTTAAAACATAACATTATTATCATTATCATTTTGAGAATTAAATCTTTAGCACACAATAATATATTTCTGATAAAGAATTTCTTTAATCAAGCTTATTGTATTTTCTTTATTTTTTCAGTTTCAGTGCGTGTTTGGTAGTTTCTTTCTGAAATAAAACATAAATTATGAATTTCAGAGCAGCTCTGGAGATGAAGTTGTTTGTTCATGTCTCATGTTAGCAACATACAGCTGACAATCTTCACGACGGCCAGCAGGTTTGCGTTGAGCACAAACACCAGAGGCTCTGCAAGACCTCTCTCCAGCTCCTCTAAGAGCGACGACTCCGTTCTCTTCTCCTCCAGAGTGTAGTCTGCAGAAAGAAACACAAGAACCAGCCTCTGACATCTCGAAATGATTCATGAAATGCTTCAGAAGTATCAATAACATCTCATAGTGACTCTCTCTAGCGATGGTGGACCCAAATATAACACGTTTGTCATTGTTTACTCACCCTTGTGTTGTTCTCACCATAAAAGGACTACATTTCTGGTGCATTGCTGCTTGTGTTCACTGTATGCATTCATTATATGGAAAATATTTTTGTTCCACAAAAAAAGAAAGGAGGGCTTGGAAGAATTATTCTGTGAAGCCTAATAGGTCAGAGCTAGTGTGCTTACTAGGGTACATACCTCCTTTGACCCCTGTTGATGTCAGAATAGGGGGAAGGTCCTTTGGTGGAGTGGGTTTTGTTGAGTTGCCACTGACTTCATCTCCAGCTCTAAGGTCAGACACTTCCTACAAAAAGTAAAATCATTGACAATCATTGCACTAATAACAATAATGACATTTTTCTAAAGGTTACTTCACAAAGAATAAAGGGACAATTAAATAACAATAAAATAAAATATTGAATAAAGTAAATACATAAAAAAAACCATCTCAACAGTGCCATTGTAAAAGTAATAAAGACATTAAATTAAAATTGCAATAACTAAAATCTAATTAAAATACTTACATAAAATAAAAATCAATATGAGATTGTAAGGGTGTTTTTGAAGCTACTGTAGAAAGATTCATTGGACATACATTTATTTTTAAAATAATATTATACAATAAATATCAAATGAGATATCCTCTCTATATGGTCCTTATAAGAGAACGTACTTTTCAAAGATTAAAGAGAATTTTAAGTAAAAATAATAATAAAATAATTTAAAATTTAAAAAGTAAAATTTAAATGAAACTAATAACAAAATAAAGTAAATAAAACACCCTTTCTTTAGGGTAATTCTAAGTGTTTTTTAAGTTACTTTACAAAAATTAAAGGGAAAGACACAGAAACGTCTGGTCATACCGCCTGAGCGAGCTCAGCCCTGTCTGTGTGGGACACACTCCTGTGAACGGGAGAGCTGTTGGCACTTCTACTCTCAGACGGAGGAAGGAGATTATCTGCAAACCAGACCTTCTTCTGGTCCTTGCGAAGCGTCCCTGATGAAATAACATCATTGTAGACGTATAAATAATGTGTGAAAGCTCATAAGCAGAGGAATCCACCACGACACTCACGGTTCATCAAAGTGGAATGGCACGTGACGCAGACACGTCCCTCTTTCCCTCCGAGATGAGTCAGTTTGAATCTGAGGTCACAGCACACCACACAAAACACCTGCAAAACAAATAAACGCTCAAGTTTTTAAGGAGAATGACATCGTAAAGGCATAGTTCACACAAAAACGAAAATTCTGTTATCATTTACTCACCACTTTCAAACATTGCAAACCTGAACTCAAAAATCTGAGGCAATCAGTGGCATCACAATTTCAATACATTTGAAACTTAAGAATTAATTTGTATTTTGTATAGGCTACACAGTATTTGATTGATTAGTGTTATCAAAAATATAGATTTTTCATTATTGTCTTCATGTTTGATCAGTTATGCGTTTCTATCTTCTTTTAATTTAGCAATAGCTGGATGCCTTTGTCCCTATTAGGGATTTCCTGGAACATCATGGCTGTGATTACTTTTGTGATGCATATGAGTTTCTACGAATGGGTGCCCTCTGGTGTACAGTATGAATGAAACCGATATTACATGTACTCCATAACATTCACACAAACCTAAGTTTGGTAAAAGTGTGAAAAATAATGCTTCTCTGCAAATATGCAAATCCACATTAAAAAATATGCAAATCCACATTAAAAAAAGGTTTCGCCAGTGCAGAGTGCAATTTCTCTAATGTTTTACCACCTAATGAAGTTTTCATTAAAGATGTAACTCAGCGTCATGTTTTACTCAAGAAAAATAAAATTTATGCTCTTAATCTCGAGGCAGTTTTTCTCTGTGGTATATGAAATGCTATCTAATGTAATATTTTTAAGATATCATATCGCAGGGTTTCTCAAATCTTAACCTGGAGCAGTGTTGCCAATTGCTTTCAATTGAAAATAGCTAAAAACTGATAACTAAATGTCACTAGATGGCATCATAATGGCAATTCCACTGAGCTATATAAAGTTGAATACAGATCAGTGGGCAAGATGAAAACTTAGATAAGGTTTGTCAAAGAGGTTGCTATATTTGTCTACAAAATAGCTAAATTGGTAACACTGCCTTGGAGGTCCAATGCACTGCAGAGTTTAGCTCTAACCCTAATCAAACACACCTGAGCATGTTAATCAGTGTCTTAAGGGTCATTAGAAGATCACAGGTAGGTGAGTTTTATCAGGGTTGTAAGATTTGAGAAAGCCTGTCATATCAAATGTATAAATTCCAGTATCCTAACATCACATCCAGCTTCAGCTAATTCAGTAACTGTGAACTTGCTAACTGGTGACAATTCTTTGATTAGCACAGCAATTGCTGAACATCTAACATATACAGGTATCTGTTCTCATCATGATGATATCCACAAGAAAACCCAACATAGCTTAAACTCTTAGCAAGACATTAAACTGTACAAAATCTCCCATGTAACTTAAATCAAGCACAGAAAACGTTTATATAACACACATTTACATTCCTTTACACTCATAAACAAGTTAATTCAACTCAAAATAATGAAACAATTCAGATTACTGAAAATGTGTCAATGGTACAAACTTAAAAAGAAACAAAGCTTCAAAAAAACTTTCTAGTCAAACCAATAAATTATTTTGAGTGTTAGAGTTTACAATGAACCTGTGTATATGTATATATATGTATTTTTATGTTGGTAACCAAAAATTTGCTGGTAGCCACTGGGAAGTAACAATTGCTTGGTTACCAACATTTCTCAAAATATCTTCTTTTGTGTTCAACAGAAGAAAGAAAGTGGTGAGTGTAAGATGACAGAATTTTCAGTTTTGAGTGAGCTATCCCTTTAAACTTTGTTAATTTTGAGCATGCATCTCTCACCTTCCCACACGCTCTGCAGTGATGACGTCTTTTGGTGAAGGAGAATTTGGATCCACATTTCATGCACGCTGGTGCCTGAGAATCAGGAACCCACTGAGGGGCCGTGGTGCCCAGAGAACTGCAGCGCTGCATGGGCAAAGCACCAAGGGAACCCTTTCTGCCACCACACACTAGTGACGCTTCCATCCCACCACCCTTCTTGCAGTCTAGTGCGGGGTCTGAGGGCTCCATGCCACCCGTCTGGTGGCTGTCCTCCACAGGAGAGGATGGAAGTCCCAGCACGGCCTCCAGCTGCTCCTGCTCATTCTCAGCCCGCTCTTTCTCTTCAATGACAGAGTCCTCTTTCAGACCAGGCCTCAGTTTGCGCTCGTCCAGCAGTGACTCGCTGGAGTCCTTGAGGGTGGAGTACCCGAAACGCCTCTCACCCCACACAGACAGAGTGGCGGTTACTGCTTGCCTCATAGTCTCAGTGGCGGGTGTTTAAAGCGAGAGGGTAACTGATCATACTTTAGCCCACCCTGAGCTTTGTTTTACGCTCAGACCTTCACGGCGCAGCCCGCACAATGTCCTGCCAAAAGATGAGTCAGATATATTAATTACCAGCAGGGCAGTGGATTTGTCAGGGATGTTTGGATTATTATCTTAAAAATATAAACATTAGATTCCATTTTAATATTTTAAGATGCTCATGCTGGACTGAATCAACTTCGGTTTACTTGTTAGGATTTTTTAGAATAATCATGTTAAAATGTGAGTCTAAATATGATCCATCAGGTTTTTTGAGAAACGGTTATTTATCATTATACTACATTGCATTACATATTTTCAAACTACAGCATTTATCACAAAAACAAGCATTAAATATCACCTTATAATACATATTATTATAAGATAATAGTCTGCTATGCTGTTCTTATGGATTTGCATCACAAGCTACAAGAATTTCATCTTCCTTTTAGGCCATATAAATATCAGTAATAGTTTTGCTCAGTTTCAGCCTCTGAATAAAACTGAGGTGTTTTTTCCTATTTGAGTATTACTAAATAATAACTTTTTTTTTTCTTACATGCATACTAAGAAAAGTAACATACTAGGCCTATACAAATTATTATAGACCAGGCATTGAACACTTACATTTATACAATATATATATGATGCTCCAACTATTTTTCTACTAAGCCTCAAAGGGGTTATTATTTATACAGTACATGGTATATCGTGTATACAAAAACTTAAAGCATTTCAGCATTTTTTTTATGCCACACTTTCAGACACAGATCCTGCATCACTATTTCAGTGAGGATTTGCTGAGTGGGCAGAATGACTCGTCTGCATGGGTGCATATGCAGATAACAGTTATACATATTCATAATCAAGCATGAACGCAAATAAATGCAAACACATTTCAGTGTACATTATTTACATAAATTCAGATACATAACTACACTAACATCTTCCCAAAAAAGTGCTTTCCGATTTGGAGTCCGAGTTTGTCGCCTCACCCCATTAACGCTGCCAGCAAAGCGACGCAACAAACTAGAACGCGTCGCGCACTTGCAATAATGTGAGCGTTCTCGCCTGCCAAGTCTCAAAGCATAACAGCATTACATAGCATATTTTCCGGAATTGTGGCCCAAAAGTTAGTAACGTTATAGCATCTGTTACCGCAGAGAGGACTGAATACGCGTTCGGTTATTATTCTCTCAGCACTGCATTGCAGAAGAGCCGCCGCAACCTTCACACAAGACAACATCTTCAATGCGTTTGACATGGACGCACGTGCCCGTGGTAATTCAGCATCACTTCTGGTTAGCAGCAACGCAAACGCACATGTGTTCATATATGGCTGATGTACATCACTCTCGCCTGTGGCTGCTGGTGACTACAGCAATGCGACACAGTACCCTCAACCAGAGCCTGTTACCCTCACAATAATTACCTAAGAATAAAACCCCGAAAACTCCATCAAGAATCAGAGATTATTTTAGCGCGAGACAGTGACGCAACGAAGAAATAAATATGTCAAATGCAATAATTACCAGGATGTCTGTATCCCATCGCCACCTCTGTGTGCTCGTCACCAGAGGTCTGCGCGAGCGAGGCTGCCGCTGCAGAGCGGCGCGAGATCAACGCGCGTTCACAGGGGCGTCGCAATCACTTGAGAAGTCGGAGGGACACGACGTTACGACGAGTTTTTATCAGCGCTGCGAGCACGTTTCTCTGAGGTCTCCTCTTATTTATTTTTTTTATACGTTATTAACATAACTAGTTGTCTTGGTATTTTTATGACTTGCGTATACAAGCTCGCATTATTATAAACAAGTCTTTAATCAAGCACAGCGTGGTCACATTAGCGAAATATGTGACGCTGGACCACAAGTCAGTAATAAGGGTAGATTTTTTGAAATTGAGATTTATTCATCATCTGAAAGCTTTCAATTAATGTATGGTTTGGAAGGATAGGACGCTATTTGAAAATCTGGAATCTGAGGGTGCAAAACAATCAAAATATTTAGAAAATCGCTTTTAAAGTTGTCCTTGGTCCTTAGCAACACATATTACTAAGCTACTGAAATATTAAGATTTTATATACTTAAGAATTTTACAAAATAGGTTGAAAATTTATCAAATATTTTCATCGTTTTCTTTACTTAATATTCTTATGATTTTTGGCATAAAAGAAAAAAAAACATGCAACGAATGCAGCCAGTTTGCGAACTGTGATCATGTGTCAAAATAAAAACTTTGAACTATGTAAATATTAGGTAGCCTACCATGTTTTCAATAAGAATCAATGCAAATGTCAATTTCTTGAGGTGAAAGATTTCTATACACAGATTTTGCATTGGGTTCAAGCTGGTCTTTGCATCTGGATTGCATGATAATCATTGACCATGTTTATTTATGACATTTTTAACAAATAGTTTCTAGGTGACTGCTAAATTGCAAAGTAAAAACAAAAATGATAAAATTTAAAATACACACATATATATATATAATATAAATAGTTGGCCAAACACTAACTAGCAATAGTGTTTTGTTTAACATTTACATTACATTAACATAGTTAATGTTTAACATTTTACTCTTGTAATAATAATAATAATATGCCTAATGATACAACCAACCCAAATGACAAATCTTTTCAAGCATCTGGGAAAAAAAGAAAGAACAATATAGAAAAGTTTTATGAGCTTTATTTTTATTTAATTAACAGAAAAACATAATTAAGACTACTTTTTCATAGCCATCACCGTCAAAACTAGCACTTCAACTAGCAACGTGATAAGCTTTATAACCGTTAAGCATTTGATTAACCGTCCATCTTTCTGTATAAATGCAGGAGAAAGGTCAGGAATGGATCTGGAGCAGCCAATTTACGATATAAAAGTCTCTGGTTTTACTGAATAGTGTTGAAATGATATGTCTGTCACTCGAATTTAAAAATACTGCAGGAGACTTTGTCCTGAACAGCAGTTACTGAAGATCCAATGCTCAGTTTGCCTCGTTCTTTGATGCCTCGTCGAAGTTCTCTACAAGATCTGTGTAGAAAGAATGAAATGACTTAAATCAGCATCGTACAAATTACAGCTTGCGCTAAAGAAAAAAAACCCTTCAAATACCTGGGACATCATCATCTTCTTCATCGATATCTTCTGCTTTCGGAGCTTTGTTGTCGAGAACTTCAAAAGCAATGAAACCGCAATGTCAGCATGTACACTAAACTGTAAATTCACCCCTATTTCAAAGCCGCGTCTTTACCCACCCTGTCTGGGGAACTGCTCGGCGAGTTTGCGCAGACTTGTGAGGCTGTCAGCACCAAGTTGACTGAGGATTCCCGGGAGCATTTCCGTAAGCTGTTTGGTCTCTGCGTGGCCTGTGATGGCGAAGGTATTGGCAGACAGAGACGCCTGCACTTTGGGGTTATTGAAGTGAATGACCGTGCCATCATCTTTAATCATATTCACCTGCAAAACAAGATCGAACTCTCAATTCTCTCTGAACAGGACAGAATGAGAAAAGCAGAGAAAGACCCGGAGAGCTACTGATCTACCTCTTCAATGCCGGCTATGTTATTGACTGCAAGCTTCTTTAATGAACTTTGAAGCTTCTTGTCATCAGCTGTTGCTGTTCTGTGCACCACCTTCTTCTTCCTGCGTGCCGTTCCCTATTAAAAAAAAAATAAATCAAAACTGAGTCAAGACAACAACAGCCGTATGTCCAAAAATCATTATTGTTCACAATACTTCTTACCTTGCCCCCTATCCGGACCTGGGCTTGAAGTTTAGCCAGTTTCTCCTGGTTCATACTGACTTCTAAAAACAAACAAATCCTTTATTATTCAAATGCTCTAAAAAAAGTAAAATAAACACTATAAACCAGACAAGGCTTAAGGTTAGTCCCAGATTAAAATGCATGTTTGAGTAGGCTCTACTGGAATTATCTTTTTCTGACATATTTTAAAATCTGTCAGTGCCTTTGTTTTGCCTTAAGATGCACACCTATAATGTTTTCTTCTACAGCATTTTTTATAAAAAGCTGCTTAAACACCCTAATATGATTGAGGCAGGCCTAAATCTTGTTCACACCAAGAATGATAAATAACTATTATAATAATGATAAAGATATTAGCTTTTTGTTATAAACACATTCTTTTTGGTTTTTAGACTAGAATGCATTGTTTTAATGCATGTTTTTGTATAAACCTCCTATTATTTATTGGAAAGCTTTGTGTCCATAAATGTAAATATCTTTGTTGTTTATTATTGCAATAAATAAAAAAACCCCAAAGATATTAGCTTTCACGCCAACGCATCACATTCTGTTTATTGTAGCACTTGCTGCAGTTTTGTTTTGATCATCAGCTAGAAACTGATTCCAGAAGAATTAGTTGCAGTGCAGTGGACTATTTTTTAAATGTAGATTGTTTTTGTAAATTATATCTTTATTGTGCTTAATTAGTTTATTAGTTTTATATAAAAAGGTATCATGGATGTTAAAGGTTGAACATAAAACAATCACTGCCATTGAATCTGATCTGGATTTGCTATAAACTAAAGATTATGTCATCTACCTAAAACCTTTGACACTCATGAACCTTTCTATTCAACAAAAAGTACTTTAGTTCTTTTAAATTTACACTTAGGAAAAAAAAGTATCTTTTTTTAGAAACGTTCACTAAAAGGTTCTTTGGGGAACCAAAAATGTTTTTTTTTATTACATCACTGAGAAAACCCTCTTGGAACTTTTCCAAAAGGAATATACTTCCAGATGACAAAATAAATCAATGTAACTGAAAAACATGGTGATGTGTTGCTGGTAGATTGCAAGCATGGTTTGGATTCCCCCCTGCAGTCTAAATGAAAGGTGCATTATTTGACTAGCTTCTCTTATAAAAAGAAATAATATCTCTCTTTAGTTTAAAAGTTTTTCCCGATGTGGACATCTGCTTTCTTGACTAGAGGACCAAGTGAGCCAGGATTGCCCCACACACCCCCTCCAGACAAACAGATGAAAGATTTGACTAATTAAACATTTTTAGATTGCTTCTTGAACTTCAAGCCAATTAATTATTCTATATTATACTGAGGGGCCGTTGAATGCTTGAATCTGATTGGCTGACGAACGTTCTGAGGTGTGCATTATTTTCAGGGAAACGCACGGCG
>JAUCMS010000012.1:9702936-9714155 GCA_032357445.1 Enteromius radiatus | reverse complement strand
GCCAGCTTTAAAATGACGTTTTGGAACTCGCAAAAGAGTCGTTGGATGAGATGCGGAAGAAATAATCCTACTCACAGTCAATTATTCCTTACATATAAGCCCCTAAGGCTGATGATACACTGAGCAAGTTTTTGAGCACTTTTGCCATGCAACTTTTTTTGAGCTTGGCCACTTTTCGATTGGGATTGAGTAACAAATTTCTATCTCCATCTCCATACCAGCTCATATTCTTTTACATCTACAACAAATCATAAATAGAAACATGTATGTTCGATTTGAAAATTTCAATATTAAAAAATATAATAGGTCCTGTCTAAATGTTGACTATTATCAAAACCATTATGAAATACTATATTTACCATGATTTAACAATAGTTCATATAAAAATACTGTCAGGCATATTTAAAACAATAATCATTAGATGACATTAAAACACTAATTAACTGACATTTTAAATCTTCGCTATCCTTTAAACCACTGGTTTTTACTTGTTTGATTTTGAATATAAGTAATTATATTATTTGAAGAAAATTAGTATGTTCATGTTTTGTTTTCTCTATTTTTTTATATATTAAAAAATTAGTCAGAATAAGTACATGATTACATAATTTATACATAAATGTGTTACGTTGAATAACAAAGGCACAGTTCTTCACCCATATTTATTTTCACAAAGGTTACAAAACCTTAAATTAGACACGCTTTTGCTTTTTATGTATACATTTTTATACAGATATATTTATATGATATAAATGTATTGTAATTATATATGTAAACATAGGCCGTATGTGTGCGTATTTATATATACATAAATCATATCATATCATGCAAGCAAAACTTTTCTTTTGGATGCGATTAATCGGGTGTGTTGTATACACACACACACACACACACACACACACACTTTACATTCCCAAGCCTGACAATTATATTTTGTTATGGATGCCCTGGAATGTTTTTTCATGATACATTACCTGTCTAAAAGACATTTTCAAAAAATATAGTCGTTACTTTTTACACAGATTGGCATACAAACATCTAAACTGTAACTAACGTTACAGCAGCGCAGGGACAGTGGGTCTGAACACACCGCCGCCGATGCGCCTGTCAGCAGCCTCCTAACCCTCAGATCACCCTCACAATATGGTCTAAGTATCAGGTTAAAAACTGCTCAGTCGTCGGTTTGAGGAATTTTCCAGGCTATACTGTCTTTATTGTCGTCTCTGTCCCTCGCACATGTCGCAGTGATGGAGAATAAAGACAAATCCTGACGGTGCATAATCTGAGAGAGCGCATCACTCCAGCATAACATACATGCGCACACATCTACATCTACATCTCATCATAACAAACACACCGCGCTCAGACGCGTTATCAACAACGTGATCGCCGTGGATGGGGTGTATTTAAAATAAACACATAACGGTGCGCGTTACTGACCTGATAATACAGCAGCTCAGAGAAGCATGCGTTGAATGAACAGGGCGGAAGTGGTAAGACTAAAGACTAAAAACGTCACGTTGTTTTTGTTGTTTTAATGGCGAACAACAGTGGTGCTGCCCTCTAGCGGCTCGGCTTTAATAAAACAAAGAGTGAAGCTAAAGACATGAACCTGTTGACTACATGAACCTGGTATGATCGTATTAATACACAAGACAGGTAAGGTTCAAAAAATTGTTTTGCTGTTCAAAGTGATTTTTTGATGTTCAAGGACTCGTGCTTTTTGTGTCTGGACAATTACAGACAAATATGAAACACGCCTTGTGCTTTAAGAAGTTATAATATGAGGCTAACGTATACTGTTAGCATGATCTTAGCTCTAAACTGCAGGATGATACAAGTTTGTGGGGTAATTTATGACCGTGGATCTTGATTATAAAGTATTCCTTTATTTCTATGTTAAATTTTATTAATTTTAGACTAAACATTTTTTATTTTAATCTTAGTTAGAATTTTGAATTTCATCCAAAATAAAAGTTTTCTTTACATAATATATTTGTATATACTGTGTATATTTATTAAGTATATATAAATACAAACACATGCATGTATATATTTAATGAAAATGTTATGTTTATATATTAAATATATTTAGATCTATTATCAAATTTAAAAATGCATTTACATGTAAATATTTTCAAAATATATACTGTACGTGTGTGTTTTAATATACAACAGAATGAATAAACACACATATGTAAAGAAAAACGTTTATTTGGGATGTGATTAATCGTTTGACAGCTCTAAGCAAGTAATCACAATTCATGCACATAGATTTTAAGATGTAATTTTATCAATTTTTCCTTTCATATAGCACGAGCTGAAAATGTTCAGTTTTACCTTTTTACATAATCATGTGGCAAGTTGAGCAGAGACTACTTTTCAATTCGGAAAGCTGTATTTTAGACTCAAAGTGATCCCAAATATGCACCACATGTAAAATTAAGTAGATATTTTAATTGGACTCATTACAGCCATGCACTCAAACACAGTAAATAAAGACTGGCTCACCTCACTCTGCTCTCTCACAAATACATAATGTCCACACGAAAAGCAAACATATAGATGTAACTAAAGAGCTAGATGTATGTGTTTCTATTTTGTAATGCTTCGACACTGACAAATTATGGACATAAACAGCCATTTATAGCAGATTGTTTACATTTCAAATCTAGACACTTTCATAAAAAAGCTAAAATCTATAGATATCATAAAATACAAACTTCATGATCCGAAAAGTATGCATAATAAATGAGACAATAACATTGAACTATTTTTACATAAAATATAAAACATGCTTGCTTTAAACAATAGACTAAAAACAAGCCTTCAAAAGCACTTATACAGTAAGCTTATTTGAACAAATCGATTAAACGTCAGTATGCACTAAGTTTGTATTCGATTTTTTTTCTTGCACATTGTACATAAGCTAATGAAAAGATTTATGTGATTGACCTCAGACTTCAAATGAATGCAAATTTCCTCTACAAGAGACATGGCATGGCCTCTTTTCCAGTGTAATGATCAGATGTCTTCAGCGGAGGTCATCTGACTGGATGGCAGTGTCTGGCAGGAAAGGTCCATGCAGGCAGATGAAGTCTGGTCTGCTGATCACTGAGCTGCTGGCCTCCATGCTGCCCTGCCACTGGAAACGTAAATTGGAGTGAGGACTGCAAAGTCTCAATGCCACCTGAAAAAGTCTCCTCAGAACAGCTTTGCGCAGGAGGATGTACACCCACGGATCGAGGATCTGGTTCCAGGCCGCCATGCGCACAACCAGGAGCATATGTGCGTAAGATGTCTGATCCTCACCGTGATCCTGCAGGCTGAAGATGATGCCTGTTATCTGGGAACAAACCAGATGATGCATTAAACATTTCACACAAAAATTGTACATCTGCATGTGTGCCTCCAAATAGAAATGCTTGTTCACTACTCTCAATTAATATACATCACAGTGCCATCTCCAAGAACAGCTAAAACACATCTCTTCCATCCACACTTAATTGCATTATAAAAATGACAGTCTCATGAATGACCCCTTTTTTATTCTTTCGACTTGTTTTACTTGTATTCATTAATAAATAAAACACTTGCTATGTGTACTTTAAGACACGTCACGGTGCTTACATACAGTATTACTGCTCTTTTGTTGATTTTGATTGCGTCAGTTGTCCTCATTTGTATGTTTCTTTAGATAAAAGCATCTGTCTATGACTAAATGTAATGTGATCTTTAATAAATAAAAATACTGATTATTAATTTACTTTTGTGTTTAAAATATTTTTTATTAAATGTAGATTTAGTTAAATAATTTACAATTTAAATGTTTAAATTTAAATATACAGTATATGTATTTTTAAAAAATTACTTTATACATTTATATTTATTTTATTTCTATACACACAAATACTACATACATTTATGATACTACACACAGTATATTTGTGATAGATGTTTTTATATTTCTTTTATATATAATTATTTATATATTAATTTATTGAATTTAATATATGGTAAATACATTTAAATTTACTTAAATATGACTTAAATGTATTATTCTTTAAACTCCATTAATTTAACCATTTAAGTATCTTATATATTTTTAATTTTATGAAATATTATCGTTTACTTACATATACTATATTTTTTCTTCTTATACTTTGTTGTTTTTTTCTCGAGAGGGAGAGAGAGAAGTGAGTGAAAAATAGCACGTATTTTCTTACCAAAATTGGTCCCCAGCACACACAGGAAACCAACATGATTGCCAAAAGCTGGCAGACCATCTCAGAATGGTGAGATGTGTTACGGCTATGGCGATGATGATCTCGGTCAAGTTGTACCCTAAGCCGCAGGAGAGTGAGAAAAGTCACGGTATTGCACACTAATGAGACGAGGAGAGCCAGCAAACCCAGTGCAGAGAACAGTATCAGCAGGAGCACATCCACCCAATCGCGAGACCCCTGCAGGTGGAAGAAGCACCAGCTCTGTGAGCGCTGCACCTGATAGGACCTCTGAAGCAGGAGGGGCAGCAGGGCCACCAGCAGACCCAACAGCCAGGTCAAACCCAACAGCCTCCTGACGTGATTGGACCCCCACGCTGTGACGTGGAAGAGAGGACGGGTCACTCCGACACAACGCTCCACTGCCATCAAGCCTCCAAGCAGCAGAGGAGTCAAGCCAAAGAAAGCCATAGAAACTCCAAAAAAGTCACACAGAGACTTGTGAGGGTCAAATGTTTCCCAGTCTTTTTGGTAGGCGTATACGTAGAGAGCCAGAGAGCCGTTGATCAGGTGTCCCAAGAAGTCAGTCACCACCAGACCGCTAGCAAACATGAGGAAGGCTGCTTTAGACTTCAGTCTGAACCTGCGGTAGGCTTTAATCAGGATGAAGAGGGCCAGAGTGTTGGAGACGATGCCCACCGTCATCGAGATGGCAGTCGGGGTCACAGAAACTTCCTTTTTGATACAGCTCCCGTTACACACATCACCCAACACAGAGCACCCAGCATTAGCTGAACCATTATAAAGCATGATTGGCACTTCACACTGCAAACAAACTCAATATTAGTGAAATCATATGTGATATCAAAACTACATAAGCACTGTAGACTGTCATCATTTCCAGTATAGAAACCTTAGTGTGCAATTAATGCCATCGTTTTGTTCTCAGTGCAGCCAGACTTCAAAATCAACACTTAACAGAATGTGCATCAATTTTTTACATTGTGGACATGATTAATTCATTGTTCCTAAGATTATACTATTCTAGATATGAAGAATTCTGATGAAAAAAGCCTTTAAGTCTGATGTTTTTCTTTCAAATTATTTCTATCTTGCTACTATAGGTTTCTATGTAAGTACTGGTACTGTAATGTGTTGAGGCGGGGATTTAGCTAACTTAAAGTGAAAATATGATGAACACATAGCTACTACATGTGGAAAGCATTCACTCATGCTATCATTATCTCATTTTTGACCAAGATGGCTTTTAGAGGCTCTTGCATATGAACTCTTCATATTTACCTATTTTATTTATGATCTGAAAAGAAAACAATATATATATATAAGTATGCTATAGAATAGATACGATAGATAGAACATCTGAATGAATTTATATTTAATTTACAATACATAACATATTTAGGTAACACTTTATTTTACAATTACACTTAGTTGCTTATTAGCATGCATATTACTAGAATATTATAATTTATTAATGATAATTTTCATATATAGTAATGTCTTATTAATGCCTCTATAGCCCTTATCCTGCCCAATACCTAAAATTAACAAGTACCTTACTAACTATTAATGGGTTAGTTTACCTCAAAATGAAAATTTTGTCATTAATTACCCTTGTGTCGTTCCAAACCTGTACGACCTTCGTTCATCTTCAGAACACAAATTAAGATATTTCTGATGATATCAGAGAGCCATCTGTTCCTCCATAGACAGCAACACAACTGAAGCAATCCCAGATCCAGAAACGTGGAAAAAACATCGGAAAAAAAGTTCATGTGACATCAGTTGCTCAACTTCAGTTTTGCGACGCTAGAACACTTTTGCGCAAAAAAACAACAACAACAAAAAAACCAAATTACTCAACCATTCTTCTCCCGTGAGTTTTGTCTTCTGCCATTTTAGAGTATTGCAACGCATTTGACGTAATCAGTCGGGCGGACAGCACAATCATGCTTTGTGATGGTCGGATGGCTGGCTGTTATCATCAGAAATATCTTAATTTGTCTTCCGAAGATGAACAAAGGTCTTATGGGTTTGGAACGACATGAGGGTGAGTAATTAATGACAGAATGATCATTTTTGGGTGAACTAACCGTTTAATAAGAAGCAAATTAAGAATTTATTGAGGAAAAATCATAGTTAATATTTAACACGTGTTACCTATTCTGAAGTGTTACAAATATTTATTCAATTATTGTTTATTAAATATTGTTAAAAGATTATTATATATAATAAATTGCTCCACTAAAATAATAAAATGTTATGTTACTCCAAAGCTTTTTTTTTAAATAAACCATCTAAATTTTATAATATCATAAATATATAAACAGGTCTTGAGTTCATAATTTTACTGAAAAGTACTTCCATAATTTGAACTGTCAAATTATTGACCATATCGTATCTACACACATCAACAGTAGCCTACTGCTTCACTTTGTAAATCTATTCTTTCCAAACAATGATTCAGTTGTACTCACCATAATCCAGTAATCAAGTGAGTCTCAGTGCTCCAGGGTCATTCACTCTTCCCAGGTGAATACCGGCTGCTGTGAAATCCGCGGACACTGCCGGAGCTCGACTGTGAAAGAGCTGGAAGAGCAGTGTGTGATGAGCGTGCTTCAGTTCACCGCAGTACAGATGACTTCCCCATCGCGCGTCTTGGTGCGAGACGTGGTTTGGTCAAAATGTATTCAATATTACAGTCCTATTGGTTTTGGTCTACCATTATAATACAATAAAATAATGGTATGATTGTGGACCCGAACAGATATTACAACGTGCTCTTTCAATCCTACCAAAGCTGAACACCTGCTGCGCGTGCCAAATCATGCCATTATGCATTGATGTTTCCTGGGGTCATTTTATTAAACTATTTTTTTTTTACATTCATTCATATTTACTGATGGTAAGAATTTTATAAATTTTATGTTTAAGTGTTAATAAACCGCATATAAATAGCTTAAATTATTTCAATCTATCTTCCTTACATTCTTTATGTAATATTACAGAGGAAGGTGATGGCAAACTATTTGTAAATATTAGCCTACTAAATGCAAAAACTAACATCAATGGACAATGAGCAATACTTGACGTTAATAAATGTTAACCTAATGGAACCTATTAAACCTTTTGTACATAACGCAACTAAAAATAAAGAAAAAGACAGCGCTAGCTCTTATTTCTACATATTTTTATTTCATTAAAACGCAGAGCAGGATTTGTTCTAGCGAGGAAGACAAATGGCACTTTTTATAGCATGATTCACAATGTGGCCAAAATCACTTTCAGGAAGAGTTAGACCGCAAAAAGCACCTCATCTTTTTACATCAAAAGTAAAATACAAGCTACATGGATTATGTTGTTTGTAACATGTGCACAGCAGGATATAAAGTTTACATAGTAAAAGGGATTTGCATGAAGTACAGCCTGAATGTAACTTGGTAATTAGTGGGGGTTTTTTTATATGAAGGGACTGCTGTTCTTTGAAGTGTTCAAGCAGCATGAGGAGGTTTAATGTAAAGCTTTCAAGCTTTATAGAAGGACTCTTGCTGTCTTTTAATGGTAGAGAGACAAACACCATAAGGTTTTGTGGGCTTTCATGTGTCCTGCACTGAGGAGAGGCTTCCGTCGGGTCACTCTGCCATAAAGCCCCGTCTGGTGGAGGGCTGCAGTGGTGGTTGACTTTCTACAACTTTCTCCCATCTCCCGACTGCATCTCTGGAGCTCAGCCACAGTGATCTTCTCTCACCAAGGCTCTTCTCCCCTGATAGCTCAATTTGGCCGGATGGCCAGCTCTAGGAAGGGTTCTGGTCATCCCAAACCTATGTGGCTTTCCTAATCAAGTCCAATCAGTATAATCAAACACAGCTGGACTCAAATGAAGGCGTAGAACCATCTCAAGGATGATCAGAAGAAATGGACAGCACCTGAGTTAAATATATGAGTGTCACAGCAAAGGGTCTGAATACTTATGACCATGTGATATTTCAGTTTTTCTTTTTTAATAAATCTGCAAAAATGTCAACAATTCTGTTTTTCTGTCAATATGGGGTGCTGTGTGTACATTAATGAGGAAAAAAAACTTTTTAGATTTTAGAGTGAAAAAACTATATATACACTATATATTTATATACACACCATACATTTAATGACGGCGGACAATCCAGCAGACAAACCTGACAATACATAATTTGATTGTTTTGGTTTGCTTGTTTTCATTTCCATTTTTTGTCAGTTTTCTGTTAGACTACACAATAGTGTAGTGAATCAAAAGATGCATCAGACCTGCAGTGAGAAGAATAACGGCTTCACAAACCGCCTTTTTTAATCCAGTAATGCGTAATCAAACTAACTGCTGTTGCCCCGTTACAATGCCATTACCGTTATTGACAATAAAATCCAGCATTACTGTAATTTAGTATAGGCGTATAATAAGCCTATGATGTCCCAGATGTGCTCCATTGGATTCATGTCTGGGGAACTGGCGGGTCAGTCCATAATATCAATGCCTTCGTCTTGCAGGAACTGCTGACACACTCCAGCCACATGAGGTCTAGCATCGTCTTGCATTAGGAGGAACCCAAGGCCAATCGCACCGGCAAATGACATATGGCATATGAGTCTGTTTCTGACCGTTTGAGCAGACACATGCACATTTGTGGCCTGCTGGAGGTCATTTTGCAGGCATTTTGTTCCTCCTTGCACAAAGTCAGAGGTAAAAAGTCGGTCCTGCTGCTGGGTTGTTGCCCTCCTACAGCAAACCTTCTTGCCACAGCTCGCATTGATGTGCCATCCTGGATGAGCTGCACTACCTGAGCCACTTGTGTGGGTTGTAGACTCCCGTCTCATGCTACCGCTAGAGCGAAAGCACCGCCAGCATTCAAAAGTGACCAAAACATCAGCCAGAAAGCAGAGGAAGTGAGAAGTGGTCTGTGGTCACCACCTGCAGAACCACTCCTTTATTGGGGGTGTCTTGCTTATTGCCTATAATTTTTTCACCTTTTGTCTTCCATTTGCACAACAGCAGGTGATTGTCAATCAGTGTTGCAGTGGGCAGTTTGATTTCACAGAAGTGTGATTGACTTGGAGTTAGATTGCACTGTTTAAGTGTTCCCTTTATTTTTCTGAGCAGTGCATGTTAAAACCACACACTTTGAATTTATAGAGTTTTATTAACATGGAGGTAAAGCTTCCAGTTATTGTTTCAGTTACTGTTTGTGAGAAGCAACTAGTAACTATAACTAATTACTTTTTTTAAAGTAATGTGCCCAATACTGGACCTGAGTATGCATCAGTCTTTGCTTTTTTTAATATTTCGGTAACACTTTACAATAAGGTGTCATTTGGTAACTTTAGTTAATGTAGACACAAGTAATCTTTTCAAAACATTAAATTCTCTCCTCTGTCCCCCTCCACAATGTCTTTAACAGCTGATGATTTTGCCACATTCTTTAGAGGCAATACTAAACAACCAGCCGTCAGTTTTCAGCTCCACACACACAGGAACTCAAACCAAACTCATCCACTGCTAAAACTCTTCTAACCCTCTTCTCCTTCTGTCCCCTCACTGAGGCAGACGTATTTCCCTCTCCAGCTATCCTACAACATGCCCTCTAGACCCAATCCACTCACAGCTTCTCCAAGCAGTCTCTCCTGCTCTTCTACCAGCACTTATACACATTTCCTCAGGGATCTGTTGTTGGACACTACCTCTTCTTCAAATACACTACACATCACTGGGACCCATCACATGGTTTCTATAATTGCTATTCTTATGACACACATCTCTATCTTTCATTTCAACCAGATCCAACAGTAGCTGCACAGATCTCAGGCATCACCTACAGCTTAACCTTAAGTCTGAACTTCTTGGTTTTCCGTGACATCCCAACACTAGCATGATTTTACCATCCAGATGGGTTTAACAGCAATTACCCAGTGCAGGTTTGTATTGCACAACATCAAAAAAAGATCAGGCTGCACAACCTCTTCTCCAGGCATGCTAAATAATTAAATGTAAATTTATATATTTATATAATTGTTAAAGGAACAGTTCATCTAAACCTGAAAGTTTGCACGCTATCAGGACATCTGAGATGTGGATGAGTTTATTTCTTCCTCAGATTTGGAGACATGGGTCACCAATCGATCCTCTACAGTAAATGGGTGTTTTCAGAATAAGAGTGTAAACTTGATAAAAATCACAATATTCCACAACTAACCCACATGTTTATAATTGATGACATGGTGTCAAGTAGTTATTGTGATGTTTTTATCAGCTGTCTGGACTGTCATTCAGCGGCACCCATTCACTGCAGAGGATCCATTTGTAAGTGAGTGATATAATGCAACATTTCTCCAAATCCGTTCCCATGAAGAAACAAACTAATTTACATATTGGGTGGCCTGAGGGCAAGTAAATCATCAGCTAATTTAAAATTATGAATGAAAAAACAGGTTTATCCAAGGACACAGCATGTACCAGAAAGGCCATTATGTATGCATGAAAAAGCAACAAGTTCAATCCCCTGCCTCAAGTCAACATCATCACATCTTTTAAAAAACACGATGAACCAAAGTCCAAGAACTTACATTGTAATTTATTCTAATCCTGGCTAAATTTCCTGAGCTGCTAATTGTTTTAAAGGTATAGTTCACACATAAATGAAAATGATATCATTAATTACTCACCCTCATGTCGTTCCAAACACATAAGCGGCCAAAACAGTGTGGCGCAGCTGACACAGAAAAGCAAACATTGTTTATGCGACACGAAGGAGATGAATTATTGAATAAAGTTGTTGTTTTTGTTTTCTTTGCATACAAAAAAGTGGTCTCATAGCTTCTTAACCCTTCTGCCTTCCACGGTAATTTCTGACCGGAATTTTTTTTTTTTTATATATTTTTTAAAAATCAGAGCTTCATCGGAATGATATGTAATATGTGGACGTTTATGGCACTTGGAATGTGAACACA
>JAUCMS010000012.1:9668928-9687778 GCA_032357445.1 Enteromius radiatus | reverse complement strand
AAGTCAGGGCTCTGGCTGGGCCATTCAAGAACAGTCACAGAGTTGTTGTGAAGCCACTCCTTTGTTATTTTAGCTGTCTGCTTAATAGATGGATAGATAGATAGCAAAGCATAACAAAGCAGGAAGAAAAAAAATATTAATATATATCAATATTTTGGAAGTTGTAATACGCTTTGTGAGTAAAGTCAGAAAGTTTCAGTCCAATGTGATAATGTTAATTAAAACTAATACAACGAAAGGATTTTTGATTGAACTGTTCGTTTGCATGAGCTCTGATTGCACATAATTCCAAACTCTCTAAAATTCTTAGGAAGTTAAGTTCAGGAAGCTGAATGGTTAAACAAAGACGTGTCAAAGACGTGACGGCTTATTGATGGTTCGGCTCACTGTGATGTACACTGACACACTAAAGCTGTCTTTCACGTTGCTCCACTGATATTTCATCGCAGGTTCTGTCTGACAGTTTTGTGTTTAATCTCTGCAGCGCCGATGGAGACTTTGCAGTGACTCACTTGACTAAAGCCCAGGTGTTTTACAACGGCAGGATCAAATGGAAACCTCCTGCCATTTATAAAAGCTCCTGCAGCATCGACGTCACCTTCTTTCCCTTCGACCAACAAAACTGCAAGATGAAATTCGGCTCTTGGACGTACGATCAGGCCAAGATCGATCTGGTCAGCATGGCCAGTGATGTCGACCAGATGGACTACTGGGAAAGCGGGGAGTGGGTCATAGTAAACGCCGTCGGCACTTACAACATCAAGAAGTATGAGTGCTGTACGGAAATCTACCCAGACATCACCTACTCTTTCATCATCAGACGTCTGCCACTGTTCTACACCATCAATCTAATCATCCCCTGCCTTCTCATCTCCTGCCTGACAGTCCTGGTCTTCTACCTTCCCTCAGAGTGTGCGGAGAAAATCACGCTGTGCATCTCCGTCCTCCTCTCTCTGACCGTTTTCCTCCTGCTAATCACAGAAATTATTCCCTCGACCTCGCTAGTCATCCCGCTCATCGGCGAGTACCTCCTGTTCACCATGATCTTTGTCACTCTCTCCATCATCATCACTGTGTTTGTGCTGAACGTCCACCACCGTTCGTCCCGCACGCACAGCATGCCACACTGGGTCCGCCAGCTGTTTCTACACCTGGTGCCCCGTTACCTGTTCATGAAGCGTCCGCCTGCCTCGGGTAAGAGGAACTGTGGGAAACTGATCGAGATGATGCACAAGCCAATGGCGTCACAGTCCACGTTTCTGCGGAACAACATTCTGGATATTTCTCCACAAAGTCCTCTCCCCCATTTGGATGTGACATCAGTTGCCCAGTTGGATCAAATTCATCGGGACTCTTCCCAAAAACCCATGTTTTTCTGCAGCTCTCCCAGCAGCCAGTATTCCATCCTGCAAGAGGAAACGTCTCAAACAGCTCAAACGCCAGCCCTCGGTTATACGTGCGCATACACAAACAGCATCTTTGCTTCAAGCACAACTTCATTTCCAGACACTATCCTTGGTACTCTGCTACATACCATCCCACAGGAGGGAGTCGAATGCACAGACTGTGAGATCCAAGGCCAGAGTGTTGAGAGTATCTTCATGGAAGCCAAAGAGAGCGTTCTGGGAGCAGGGAGTTGTCAACACCGTCTTACATCTGAGGGGACGAATCTGCAGAAGCTTGATCATGAGGAGGCCGGGAGGTGTACCAGACATAACTTGCCCAACGCTCAGATCTTCGGCTCTAACAGTGACAGCGCTACTGATCTGAACGCAGCGCAGCCGGGGAGCAATCTGTCGCAGTCCTTGCTCAAAGCCTTGGAAGGAGTTCAGTACATCGCTGACCATCTGAGAGCAGAGGATTCAGACTTTTCCGTAAGTCCTACTTCTTAAAAGAGTGGTTCACCTTCAGGACAAATGAAAATTCTGTCACTGGTTAATCACCAACATGTCATT
Organism: Enteromius radiatus; assembly: GCA_032357445.1. NCBI lineage: Eukaryota > Metazoa > Chordata > Actinopteri > Cypriniformes > Cyprinidae > Enteromius > Enteromius radiatus. The sequence continues at coordinate 9,685,823 of JAUCMS010000012.1, read as the reverse complement.
CCAAATCGTCTTTGGTGGAACACAAGAAGGAGATGTTTCGGAAAATGTAAAATGTGGACAAACTCAGCGATTGGGTTGTTTTGACCCAGAGGTTCGGTCAAACAGCTTTTGGTTGAAAACAACCCAATTGCTGGGTTCGTCCATATTTTACTTTTAGAGTGTAGGGCAGTCAATTTACTGCGTTCATTTGATGGAAAATTGAAAATTAATGGAAAAAATATATATTTTAAAAACAACACATTTAACACACCGCCCCTAAAAATCCAAAAATGAAGGCAAAGAAACTGAAGAAGTTTAGCAAAATTACATGGGCACTTGTTGATTTTCCCAGATATCTGCCCAACTGCACGTGATGTTGATTTCATATAGCAATACTAAAATAGTTCCAAACACAACAGATTTTGTTACTGAATGAATCCACATTTTTGAACAAATCAAGAGAGCTAAGGACTCAGCGAGTCATTCACTAAGACACCTGCTTCATGTTTAATTCAATCAGTCTGAACGAATCACTCACACATTCACTCACTCTTTCTAAAAGCAGCTGTTTGTAAAACAATAAGGATGTTTGGGGGGTAATTCCTCAGCTAAAATTGATTTGAGACTAATTAATCAGCACATCATATAAATTAATTCGATTAAAAATTGTAATCACTTGATAGCCCCTATAGTTCACACTGATATTTTTTATTCAAAAAAGAAAACTGACCAAGACCTATATAGATCCCAAAATGACAAAAAGCTCAATAAAATAATAATAAAAGTAGTCCATGTGACTAAAGCTTGTATGTATGACTAACAAACTATAAAAATTATATAATCTAATATTTATCGCATTGAAAAAGTATGTGATTACATAAATCATTCAGTAAAAATGATCACCTCAGTAAATTTAATCAGTTAGTCACAATGACTAAAACTGGCAACTCAACTTTATTAAAACACCCAATCTACAGTATTCATTCAGAAATCAGACTTCTCTGATTGCATGTATTTTATGTTTCACTAAAATGAACCCGTTCAGTTCTTGTAATTGTGCCATTATATTGCAGTATGCAATCTCTCTACATTGTACAAATGTACATTTACAGCTCAGGTAAAATATGATTTCATCTGTCATCGTGCTGAAGATTAGATATAAAACTCATTCTTGTTTCAAATCATATGCTTTGGAATGATGTGGCGGTGAATAAATAAGTAATATACAGATAAATACAGATAAAAGTAAATAAACACAAACAAAAGAACTTTAAAGGTAAACAGACTGTACAAAAGATTTGAAAATCGTGCAATAAGAACCTTGAAACATTAGATTCCTCTTTAGCAAGAGATTCTCCTCAAGTCCTCGAGGCACTTTGAACTGGCCTTTGATACTGGTATTATTTTTTTAGCACTGTTCTTGCAACGCTACAAAAAACAGAAAGCACTGTGATCTCACAGGAAAGTAGTCATCCAAAAAAATCAATTCTGAGAGGGAAAGACACGAGTGGAAAATATATCATGATATCTGAAACAAATGAATCTCCTTTTCCCCCACCAGGTGAGGGAAGACTGGAAATATGTTGCCATGGTGATTGATAGAATATTCCTCTGGATGTTTGTGCTGGTGTGCATCCTGGGGACCGTCGGACTCTTCCTCCCACCGTGGCTGGCCGGAATGATCTAGAGTCTCTGATTGGCTCTGTGTTGGTGGGGAATGGCCTTGTCAATCACACTTGACTTCAGTGACCTCATTTAACATCCGCTGTCATGGAAATTAAGTGATGTTTAATGTCAGGTGGTTCTCGTTGTGTAAAAGAAAGTTAGTAGTGGGATTCTGTGCACTTAAAGGACTGTTTTGAGTTAAATGCAAGTTAATGAAAATTTAATGAAATAAAATGAAACTGATGTGAACATTTACTCTTTTAACATCAAGGATTGTCTTTATTCTGCGCTAGAAATTTGATCGACAGGCAATGTGACCAATCAAAGAACCTGAACCATGGTTGAAAGTAATTTGCTACAGTAATTCGTCATGACACATAAAAGAGCCACAAAAGTGAGACCCTTGAGCAAGGCACTGAACCCCCACTGCTCTGTGTGTGTGTGTGTGTGTGTGTGTGTGTGTGCATGCGTATGTGTTTACTTTGATGTTTTAAATGCTGACGACAAATGTGATTATGGGTCACAATACTAAGCCACACGTCACTTCACTTCAAACAATAAATGCCATTTTGTGGCTTTTTAATGTTTTATGACAGATCTCTGATTTCTTTCCCTTTTTTTGAAAAGCATGTTTTGAAGCATGGCAGCTGGTTAGAGCTGGTTTTATCTGGTCCTGAGCAGGAGTTAACTAGAGGTACGTTTCTCAAATGATGGCGTAACTCCACTGTAGTACGATCCATTGTTTTCTAAACGAACTGGCTAGTCACAACTCTTTCCCAAACACAGTCGCATCTCTGTTGTTTGAACCACATTAGTTCAACAACGCCATTGTTACAGACGTCACACGCATGTGATGGAGGAATAACTTACGCTATTTAACTGATTAGAGATCTTTAAGATGCTGCTGTATTAAACATGGCACCTATTTACTATACTTGGTTCACTGTCATTATGCTTTATTTGATCTTTAATTCATCACAGGTTCCCTCTTACATCCTACTCCGGGGTTCCCTTAGCCCTTTATGCACGCGCACTTTTCAAAAACAACGTTTAGAATGGATGCGCAAAAAAATACATCATTAAAATTCATTTTATACTTAGATAAAATGGGAGATGCAGATTCCTCTCGTGCTTCTTGTGCACAAGAACATATTATTAAAACCTATATATCTTATTAACAAGAAACTATTCTTCTAACCACATCAGGTCCAAAGATGTATTTCCAACCACATACGTTTGTGACGTTGATTGCGAACATTTGCTCGAACTATGCTAGACTGAAAACCTAAACTATGCTGGTAATGACTGCACTTGTGACCATAGTGGGCCAGATACTTTCGGGAAATGCACTGCAGCCAGCTAAGGACCAGTTATGCTTCAAAACATACCTAAGCATCACATGCTGTTTTTTTTAACAGGTTTGTCAGACAAAATGGTGGATTTGGCATTATGATTGGTCAGATCTTCTGTCAATCTGTGAAGCACATGGATTTCAATGTGTGAGAATGACTTTTAGCCGTGAAAGGCAACGTAGGTGACAGCAGATAAAATTTTACAATCATTTGTTCAAGTCTGTCCTGAATGTGATATGAATTCATAAAGATCATTTCCCAAGGACTGCTTGTATTTCAGCCGTTCACCTTCACTGCAAAAACCATCAAACCTGAAGATGCTGGAAGAAGCAGGTCCGTCTTAATATGTACTGACACTGTTTAGGTCCATATTTCAGTAATAGCTTTTAACAAATACTCTTCACAAAAATGGTGTAAAATTATTTAACTAAATTAACTTGAAGGGGCTTTTTATATAACAGGAAAAATGGTTGTTTAAAATGTCAAAATTAGCATTAATTAATGTCAGATGATTTAGTAACTAAATGTTAAGATGTCCACAAAAAAAAACCAAAGACGAGTGATGAAACATATTCAAAAGACTTGAAACGAGTCCAGCTATAGCAAATGAAAACCTCATGAGATTTTTGTTTTAAGCCTTTCAAGTATTTTGGGATGGGTTTAAGATTGTGCCATTAAAAGCTGACATTTCCCAATGAAAGGTTTAGTAAGACACGTTTCGGCACTATCCTGAGCAATACCAGAATACCTGTCAAGGAAAATCTGCTCTAATACCCCTCTCTCCTCTCAGGTGCTGGATGAGTTGACCTACAAGAGAAGAGGTCACAGGTTGAGTTAAATCAGTGCCTCAGGGCAGATGGAAAGCTCAGGCTGTCAGAACGAAACCAATGCTGTCGTCCTCTTCAAGAGCATCACACACCTGCAGCACCGATATTGGATTTCACCATCCACACCATAATGAAAGCTGTCAAATAACACAGTCACGCCGCCACTTTAAAACATGTGCTAACTGTTACCCCTTTATCTACTGGGTACGTCTTGGCAAATAAATATTTGACTGGTTCAATAACATTCTTCATTATTTTTGATTCAAATGTTCAATACCCATGAATTTTTAAATGTAACATCACAGATATTCAATTTCATATATAGCTTCATATAATATATATTATATACTGTTCCAAAAAAGCTTCGGAGAAGAAAATTGGTTGGATGAATTGAAGCAAAACCAATATGCACAGGCAGTTCGACCTGATTTGGTTCATAAATATTTAAACAAATGTCCATCGGCCAAACATAAATGATCTGCAGAAAAAGCCACATATATTTGCTATTAAATTTAATGATTTACAATTTCATTAATAATCATATGTAGCCCCGTTCACACCAAGCATGATAATAATATAGTTCTAAAAATCGTTCTCAATGTTAAAGAATACCACACCATAACTATAACGATAAAGGACAAAGAAACGCTGGTGTGGACACAAATATAGTTTTATAGTTATCGTGCTTGGTGTGAGCAGGCCTTTAATTTTGAACAATTTAAATTACAGCTATGTGTCCGTTAATGCAAAGTAAAGTTATAAATATATATTAATGCATTTTCTAAAAGACATCTCAAATCTGATTCTAGGGGATCTCTACCTGTTACCAGGGCTGGACGGGATAATCCACAATTTCAAAAGGGAAATCCCGCTTTACTCTGAAAGACCAGTCTGCTCACCGGTCTCATGTTTTGGATGCTGGTGTGCTGACGTCTGACGCTTATCTTGGTAAACCGGTTTCAGCAGTTACTGCAGTATTTGTTGTTTACCCAAAAAGGAAACAAATTTGGAGAAATGTAGCCTAACATCACTTGTTGACCAATGGATCCTCTGCAGCGAATGGGTGCCGTCAGAATTAGAGTCCAAACTGTGGTTCGGGCCACCAACAACATACAAGACAAAGCACATGGTCGTTTCTCTCATTCACTGTTACAATACATTTTCAAAAAGGTCTAAAATCGACATTTTTAGTAAATGTAATTACGTAAATACCGTGCTTTGGAAGGAGGATTTCTTTACACTCTCTCATTAATGTTGTTTACTTTTTAACTAATTTTAAATACAACTGAAAAACACGTGTTCAGATTTTGGTGATAAAACAAGCTTAACATAGAGACAATGTAATAACAAGTAACAGCCTAATATTTGTTATTCTGGGAGCCAGGGATGCTTTGATAGATGGTGTGATAATTTTTCAGCATGAAAAAAAACAAGAGCCCATGAGACTGTGTGTCTGCAGAAGGACAATGCACTAGGTCAGTGTGAAAAAAGAGGGCAGTGGTTCATTATTTTCTCCCATTCCTCGGTAAGACTGTGATCATTTTGAATTCATCGTCATCTGCACCTGAGCGTTCAGCTTGCAAACACAGCAGAATCCCAAGGAGAGAAAAGACCAAGTACAACTCATTGTATAGTGTGAAAAGGAACAGTACACCGAAGAGGAATTGGAAGAAATAATAGTGATAAAGAAAAGGGGGGGGGAAGAGAGGTGTAAGGAAGGAGGTGAAAGTCTTCCATCTGCTCAGGGACTCGGTGAGCAACAGGACACGTCTCTCCACCTCAGCGACCTGGAGGAGTCTCTAGTGTTGTTCTGCTCCTGCAGGCCTCTGAGCCAGTAACAGATCAGTTTAATGAGTAGGCAGCTTGAGTTTGAGTCTCACTCTAATAGTCTCACAATATAAATTGCAAGGATTATTTCTATTTATATGGATAAGAGAATGTATAAATTCTATAAGTATAAAATGCATTCATTTTTTCTTAACATTGATCTAGCAATAATGCATTTGGAATATTCTAAATTAGCAAAAAGCTAATTAGCTAATAACCCAAACAGACATCATCAAATAACATTCACAAATCCCACCTGGACACAAGACCCAGACACATCTGACCAGGTTTGAAGGTGTACAAGCACAAATGTACAGCAGCTGTATAATTTCACTTCTTATTGTTGTCTTTTGATTGTGGGGTGAAATATGACATGTTTTTGACAGGCTTCGTGAGCTTCACCCACACAGACCTCTAAGGTGTTGAAGTAGGAGGAAGCTGATCCAGAGGCTGTTACGAAAACAAGTGTCAAAGTCTTGAACTAAAGTCTACATACTGTACATGTCCAAAAGTCTGCAACCTTGGTTTGAGCCAACATGTTTTTATTTTTAATAGTGTTAATTTCTCATGGATTGTTTTATTTAACTGGTTAATTTCACATACTAAAAAAAGGGTCAATAAAGATTGTAAATGCCACAAAAATGTATGATAATCAATATTTCCATGTTTTCTTTAAAGAAAGATAAACCTGGAAGATAAATATTTTGTAATTATGCTATGAGCACATGATTTCCTCAAGGGGTTTATAGTAAGAGGGTACTAGTTAACCTAACACGCCTCATAGCGCAGAGCATTGGATCTAACCTTGTTGCAAGTGGAACATGGATGATAATATTGTCATCAGACAGATCCTGACCTCCATTTGCAGTGTGTTTGTCTACATACAGGGGGCAGCAGTACAGAAGCTGGGACGAGGAATTACAGTGTGAGCTTTCAGAGGAACCGATCCTGTCCTCTCTATTCTCTTCTGCACTGACCCAGAGGGGTGGAAAAGGGGAAGGTTTGGAGGACTCGTTGTCTTTAAGAACTCCAGACCCTGGATCCCACAGAGCCCCCTGAAGCTCCAGTCCAGACAGACAAACACCACTTATGTGTGGAGAAGTGGCTGATTCCGTATCACGAAGCACCTGAATAACAAAATGAGAAACATGCAGGGTAAATCATTGATTTATTTTGAAGTGTGAATTATATATGCCTATGCATGGTTGGCTGAATGTTTGATTTATAAGGCACCAAAACCGGGAACCATTTCATAAGCTTTAAAGTCCTTTTCTGATTGGTTGAATCCTGTAGAATTTCGGGGAGATGTGTGTTTGTTGCATTCTGAGAACAAAGTCCAGCTGGAAAAAAACTATAGGAACACCAAACCCACTCATGGAAGTTTACAGCATAGAATCTGAGCCAGTAAACGTGCATCACATTATGGAATATATTATTTACTGGTTGCATGGTGATCTATTATTCTTTGAATATTGACATTTGCATGCCCCTAAACATGGCGTATAACAAAAAACACTGTGATTGGTTGCTTTATATGTCTGTCATTGACTGACCAATCAGTTTGCTTCGTTCATACGTTTTTTTAAAGATTCTATGCCGCAAACTTTAATTATTTTACATGCTTTTGAGAAACGAGTTATCTGATCCTGATAAGCGCTCCTGGTCACAGTTGTAAACATAATGGCTTTTTTTCTTTCGTGAGCGGGATTGGCAGCTGTGGTGATTCTGTGTCCTCATCAGCTCCTCTCTCTTGTGGGGTACCGCAGGGCTCGGTTCTAGGCCCTCTCCTTTTCTCTTTTTTAAAGTGCTCTATAAATAATGTTTGATTGATTGATTGATTGATTGATCATTACATCTTTGTTCCAGGCGGAATGTTGAAAACATCTCCTAGAGATGCTGCATAATTCAACCAATCCGACAACGATTTCGATACCCCTGAGGTGATTCCACTTTTAGCCAACGTTCAGTGAGCAAGACTAGGCTATATAAGACTAACTGTTAAACATAGGTTTATTCTAGGAGTTCCTAGATTCAGTTGCAGTTCAACCCCTTTTACTAAAGATACTGTGAGAAAAAATAGTTTGAGGAAAAATCAATATTAGTAAATATACATTTATCAGTTAATCAGAATAAAAGGATTGCAAAAATAAATAAAAAAGAGACGCTTAACCTATATTTGAAACTATAGTGACACTCATAGTCAAGTATAAATATTTAACCACCTGTTACACAATGAATTTAAATGACTTTTCCAGTTGATTTGGTGACAAACAAGCAAACAAATAATATTTATCTGGTGTATCTGTCCAGTTAGTGGTTGAAAAACTGAGATTTACCTTAAAATTCAATCCATAAAGACTGATATCCTTGTGTTGGATGTGGGCTGCATGTCTGATCAATGCTCCCAGAAAGCCTCTGGGATTGAGGAAGGCAGCTAGTCGATAAACACGAGGTTTAATACTGGATGACTCCTCCCACAGGTATGACCTGAGCTGGTCTGCTTGAGTCTCCAGACGTGAGAGAGCTGATGATGTTAGATACGCAGCAGTGGAGCTTGTCATGTTATATTTAACTGCCTGAAAACTGTCTAAAAGGAGAGAAGACACCAGCGTATCCAGACGCTCCCGCTCTGTCTGAAAGAAACAATGCAGCGGACCAAGAGAAGCAGATTCATTTCCCATGCCAATGTCCATTTCCCTCAATCTGTCGTGTAAAGTTAGCAGCCTTTCCCAAGCCGTCCTATAGTCTGGACGTTCTTGAGCTTGCATTAAAAGACTGGTGTTTCCTCTGACATTAGCAAAGATATTCTGTGATTGATGCAGAAGAATGCTGAGTCTATGACTTCTTAGCTTTACCAGTTCACTTGCCATACCTGGACTGAAGCCCAGAATGGATGGGTCTGTACTGCTAGTAATGCTCTGAATATGACATCTCAAGTCTTTCAACTGGCTCCCAGCTTCTGTAAAAATATGAGTGTGTGGCAGTTAAGGGAATACAAAGTATATGCTTTTTTTATTATTGTTGTTGTTTTGTTGAGTGTTACGATTTTTGAAGAGGGCTTGCATACCAGATCTTCCTGTAACGTTAATGATATCTGAGAGAATGTGTTGGCCATGCCCCCATAATGTAGAAGGATCTCTTAGAGATGCCCTGATCACACTCTGCACAGCTGCTAGATCAGCATGGTCTGACACATGGCTCCCATAAACCAGATGACCTGTGGAGAGAACAGATCAACCTGCACCATCAGCAAGTTCTTACTGAATCAGGGTCGATTCATTTAAAAGCATTTCATGTCCCAGCAGTACCTGCTATGTACTCCAGTGCTCCAGTGGGGTCACTACAGTGTTTTGTTATGCGGTCATGTGCGTCAATCAGAGCAAGTAGATCTTCCTGAGTCCTATAAATGAAAAAAAAAAAAGTTTGAATGTTTTATAACTTTAAAACAACGATATCTGTTGAAATCCTCACCATTGGTAAAGCCGCCCTTGTCCCAGGTGTTTGAATGTTTGTCTCTGCAGCAGGACAGAGTGCAAGACGGCACACTGAGTGTTCACGGTGAATTCATGAGAGGAGAAGGGGAGCGTCTCTTTTACTGATGACCACAATTCATCCCTCAGGTCCCAGAAGGATTCACACACCAAGTGCAGGGCTCTAATCCTAACAGAAACTGTATCAGATGATAGATTATACACATCAGAGAGCATTTGTGTGCTAGATATGGTATCAACTGATATACTTTCTCTTAAAAGGAACACAAGCTTCTTCTTTTTTCCTTTCAAAAGTTTAGTCAGTTTTTTTTAACATTATGATATGGCATTAAATAACTGTGTTAACTTATTATTAAAAAATATCTTAGAAAGGCTACATTACCTACAATAACACCCTTAACAAGATATTTGTCTACTGGAGAAATATTGCAGAATCTTGAATAATTCACAACGCACAAAACATGCATTAAGGAAATAAATACGTATCACATATTGATTATATCATAATGCAGACGTTTCACTCATCATGATGTGTAATGAGCAGAGCATTGCCTACCTGGGACAGAGTGAGGTCTGTCACCTTTGGTTATGAGCCACAGTCTAAACTGGGCATGCACAAATCTTTCTGCACTTCCAGCATTTAGAAGCTGGCCATCTGTCTCCAAATCTGTCAAACACCCAGGTGGTTTAGAATGAGATAATGAAGTCTTGGTGGTGTAGCTTGCATGGTTATTAAAGTCACCTTTTGTAGTGCTGTACACTACTTGTGTTAACTTGTTCACAACTCTGACATCCCAGCAGTCCAGCAGATGACAGTTGTTCAGGACTAACCAGTGGCCATTCTGGACAGCGCTGTCTAATGCCGAGAGAACAGCATCTTGATGACAACCAGACCCGAAGGAAATAACACTCAGCTTCACCTGTTGACAATAATGACAGGCTGCTACATAATTTAAAAGTTATATTTCATAATAAAATTATTCTTAATAATGATCACCCCTAGCATTCTAGCATATTATGACCATGTTAACCTGCTTAAAAATGTATATATATATATAATTTTTTGTATTTTTTTTTAGACCTGTATACCATTTGGTATGGATAGAGAGAAAGGTCAGGAAATGATGAGGAGAGGAGGGGAAATGTCACAAGTTGGATCGAGCACGTGTGTTAACCACTAGGCCAAAGCTCTGACTTTTAGAATTAGATTATATTTAGTTCCACATGACCAAACAAGATAAATATGTTTCCACGACATGTGGAGAACAGTGCCATGACCTTATTACGAGAATAGTCCCCCTGAAGCAACCTGGGAGTAAGTATCTTGCTCAAGGGCACAATGATGGCTCCCTAAAAGAACCGAAACGACAACCTTCTGGGCCAAAACCATTAAATTAGGAAGAAACCATGGTTTTATATGGAGTTTATGCACTTGCTGTATGCACACGCTAGTATTCACATAAAAAATTAAACACTTTGAGCTTAACAATATGAGCAGCATACTTCAAAAAATAGCTTAAAATTTGAAATCAGTTTTAATATTTACATTTTAGCTCAGGTTAGTTTGTACTCCAGTTTTGGGTTTAGTTATTTTAGTGCATTTTTAAAATGAAAAATGTTGCCATGGCAACAAGGCTTTAATTTTATTTCAGTAAACAATTATTTCAAGTAGTAATTTGTAATTTAGCTTTATTTTTATTTCAGTACTTTAACTTGTTTTATTTTAGCTAGTTGCCAAAGCAAGATTTCTATTTTAATTTGAATACATAATATTAATATATTGGACACACTTAACAATTAGGTTCATTAGTTAACAACATTAGTTAACATGAACTAAGAATGAACAATACTTCTGCAGCATTTTAATCTTAGTTCATTTCAACATTAACTAATGCATTATTAAAGTTGCGTTTGTTAACATTAGTTAATGCACCGTGAACTAACATGAATAAACAATGAACAACTGAAATTTCATTAACTAACATTAGCAAAGATTAACAAGTAGTTTAATAAATGCATTGCTCATTCTTTGTTAATGTTAATTGAAACATGAACTAATATAAACAAATCACACCTTATTGTAAAGTGTTACCAATATATTATACAAATGTACACTCATTATATAAAAAAAAAAACATATAAAGTTATTTTAGGTATCAATAACAGTGCTGCTGTTCCAGTAACTTACTCCTTTGCTGTCTGTATGGCACTGTGCAACTTGTTCAATCAAGTGGAGAGGGGGAACGCTTACTGGCACTTCTTCATTTCTCTCTGGTAAACATACAACAACAGGACCTTGATTTTTGGACAAAAGGCTGGAGATAATTTCTGCAGAGCTCATTAGAGGGTCTCCAGGATATGAATGCAGCAAATATTCTTGTGCACAGGCTTTAAGATCCTCTTCCACCGCTGCTAGCCAATGAGGACACAGCGTCTTCCAGAGAATAGCCCGCTGCATTGTTGACAAATGAGAGTGAGATTGACAAGGGACCTGTCCAATCACTGTGGATGAAGGAAAGTGAAGATATTCCCGCCATAGCTTGGACGAACTGACCAGAGATGATACAAGGCCCCAGAAGGGATCAATCCTCTCTAATAGATAAATATCATCTCGAGAGTGAGTTTGAATCCAACTTGGCAGCTCAGGGACAGACTGTGTAGACGATGATAAAAACTGCTCCGAAGACTTCAAGTTGTTTAATCCTCTGAGGAAAGTAACTCGTTCTACCTCAGGGCATCCCTCATTGTGCACAATAACGGCAACGGATACCAATAACCTGAATAAAGCGGCATGGCTCTTGAACAAGCGAGGTATATACTGTGAAGAGATGTGAGACACAATCCTGTAGGTAATCTCAGATACGACTGCTGTTGGCTCCGTCTCTCTGTGAAAGCTCGCATCTGGGCTCTGCAGGGCTAAAGCTGACCGTAAAATGAACAGGAAACCATGAAGAGTGAAAAGATAACATGGGGAAAGTCGGGCCATGTCCTGTAGAGCAATGTAAAGGGCTGTGGTGAGCTCTGCTATTCGATAAAAATCAGCCTTCAGGACTTTGTACTGATCTATTTCTTGGGATAGATTCTTGATTTCAGTCTCAAGATCAAGAGGGACAGTCTGACACGTGCACACGTGTGAAAGGAACTTGGGGTCCTGGAGAAGTGCTGTGGATGAATTTATGATATAGTCCATCAATGAAACCTGCAATCATAATAAAAATGGACAATAAGACATGTGCTGTTAGGAACACTTGATAAAGCTTAGCTTTCCAAAAAGATCTAAACTTCTTCACCAGCTAACCTCGTTTTGAAAAAGTTTATACTGGAGTGTTTGTTTTTTTGTCTGAATTTGGCAATGTAGAGTCCACAGAGCTGAACACTGAGTCTGCATCAGTTCTGTCAAAAAAAGGTCCTGAGCTTCGGATGTGCTTGGAGAAAGATCAATCATTTGAACCTCCTCTAGGAATGTAGTGAGAATTTCTAGCAGAAAATGTGGGGGGAAAAAAACAACATAAGACATCTTACAGTCATTCAAACTACAGCCAGTGAAAAAAAAAACTATGTAGGGCTGTCAAAGTTGACATGATATTCATTAAGATAAATGATGAATCAATTTTCATTAAATTTGTTCAAATATATTCTGTCGACAGTCTTTAAAGCAAAAGTTTTTTGCTTTTCTAAAAAGGCTTTTGGGGATGTTTTGTATTTGTCTTGTTCTTTTCTACAAGGTTTCACCTAACCACAGTTGCCTTCATCATGCTCAGTGGGGGTTGAAAGGCAGTATTCTCTGTAGAACTGCTTTTTGAACTATATTTTATTATATAAAACAAATCAGAATTGAACTAAATGTGTTGTTCTTCAGGTTTACACAGGTTTATTCTCTTAATACTTAAATAATTAAAATACATTTAGCACTATAACATTATAAAACCATTCTATTCTGAAAAAAAAAACCTTTTATTATTTATTATTATCTCAATATATGATATATTTATAATAAAAACACGTCTTTTAGTATAGATGAGGTACATGAACATACTGTATATAGATGCCTTTTTTTTTAGAAATCATCAGCATATTTGGGGGTCTTGGTTGGAAACTTTTTTGTAAACCCCTGCTTCAAAGACTTCAGAAAGGATCATACTATGAGTGTCCTGCAGAATCAATGCATAACACATTCTTGATCTCTCACCATGCATCAGCATTTGGACCGGAAGGGAAGTACTCATAATGAGGCAAAAGTCCGGATGAGCAGGTTTAACCTGGCGGCTCTGACCAGGGGAACTTGATAGTGTAACAAACGTCCGAAGGATTTGTAGGTTTGATGTTGCTCGTTCAATATGCATCACCAATACTCTTAGACCTGATTTGGATGAAAGCAAGGTGAGTTTAAACTATTCACATTGTAGATTTGAAAATGAAACGGAAGATCAAAGCAAGACTTTGCAGATGCCTGACCTTCTTCTGCTCCATGATTTAGTTTATAAAGTAACTGTGGATCATCAGCAGTAACTTTCAGTCCATATTTATCCTCCTCATGGGCTTTTTCTTCACTTGTAAACTGACCTAAAAACAACTCTCACCATAAATTAAATATGTTTTTAAATGCACTTTACAAAATATGTTAAGGTTCTTTGCACACAGTATAAGTTCTATTTAGAACCATATCATCCTGATCCATTGTTTTATAGTTAAATTTTGACTTTCTGTCAAGGAACCTTTAATGCCAATAAACAACCTTTATTTTATTAGTATACAAGCCAAAGAACCCTGTTTTGGTAATTAAATAGTATAATATAGTTGTTTTTATGATCATACTGACCAGGAGGAAACAACGTCTGAGAGCTGGGTTCCTCCTCTTTATGACCTGCCAGTAGAGTGCAGCGCTGAGACCAAGCAAATCTGTGTCCCCAGAGAAGAACACTTCGGACCAGATCAGCGAAATCTCCACGGACTTGATTCAGATCTAGCCCAAGTATTCGATTTAAGGCAAGCTGAAATGTCTTACTGACGGGAATGGCTGAACAGCGGTCAAAAGCTGCTAATGGAGCCTCATAGAGAATTGTTGCACGTGGGTCCTCCGGTTCTGTATTCATTTCACCAGTCAGACAAAGTTTGTGCCACTTTTGGAGCAGCTCCTGTCGAACATCATGCCCGAACGGACCCAAGTATGTAACCGCAGCCGATAAAACCAGGGCATCACCTGGAATGCTGCGATCAGCCAACTTTGCTTCCTGTAATACATAAAAATAATGGGTTATATTGCTTGAATAATTCAGTTACCCATGAAGAATTTTACCTACCTTTTCTGCTAACATCCAATCTTTAATGTGACGTTCAACCAGCTCGAGAGCAGCACATGACTCCCTTTCTTGAGTTTCTGAGGTACTAAGCTGTGCTTTCAGCTGCTCCATGTCTTGTCTATTGAGCTCCAGCCTTCTCTCCAATTCTTCTAGTCTTTCCCGCTCTGATTCCTCCTGCAGCCTCGCAACTCTCAACCTTGCTCGACTCTTAGTCATGAGCTCATCTAAACTGTACTTTTTCGCATTTTGAGATGCCATGCTGGGCTGTATGCAAGCACACTGGTATACTGCTCTCACCCAGCGACACAAAGACTCACAAGCCCTGCTCACATCTCGGACAGAGCTTGGCTGAAAGCATGGTGTCTGGATGATCTGACCCAACTTTTCAATCATTTCGTCGGTTAATTTAGAGCAGTCGAAAAATTCCAGATCCTGGTGGAGCACAGAAAGGAAAGCATTTAAAAACAAAAAACTAAGAAAAGAATATTGTGTTCAGTAGGTTATATAAAAAAATGACCTGAAAGAAGCTAGATTGCATCAAAAGTTGTCTGCTACTCTCCCACCCACACGGATGATTGAACAACATGCATATAAGATCCATGACCATGACAACTCCATCAGGTGGCATCCTGTAGTGCCGCATCTCATCCAAATCAGACTGACTCAAAGCCTGCAAAGCTGCTCGGTGCAGCAGACTTAACTGCACAAAACCAACAACAGTGAAAATCCCATTTCAGTGTGTTCAATGTGTGATATACTAATCAAACCAGACCTGTTTGGAGCCCTCTTCAGCTTGTTGCTGAACTCGGTGTGACTGATCTTCTAGATTGGAAAGCCATTCTTCTTCTAGTAAACTTTGGTGGTGGGTTTGTTCCCAGATTTTGTATGTTTCGTCCACCGACTCCTGCAGCTCACCCAGACACTACAACAGATACATCAACACATGCAATAGTGAGAAAAAAATAATTATTTTGAAGTGTGGATCTAAGCTACTGACATTTCCTTTCAGTGCTTGAACAAAGTAAAACCACTCATTTTCATCACATCCTATTGCTGCTCTATTAACCACTGAGACATACCTTCTGTTTTTCCTCAAATTTGGCCCTAAAGCTTAGAACTTTCTGAGTGTGCCTTGCGGCTGTGTCGGTCATGTCCTTCACATGTGCTAGAACCGTTGCCAACCTGGTATGTAAAAAAATGTGTTAACTGTGTTATATCTTTTGTTTTTAAGCTGCACAACTTTTGTCATGTTTCTTTAGTTGAAAATCAACATATTAGAATGATTTCTAAAAATCGTGGCACTGGACTCTTAAGTAATGATGCTGAAAATTCAGCCTTACACAACAGGAATAAATTGGAAGGAAATGGTGGTTACATATTTTTGCATATTTTGACTCCAAAACAGTAGTGTATGGTTAAATACATTAGTGGTATTAGAAACCCTCACCGGTTATTCTGAACTCTGCTTTTCTCAAAAAGGTGGTGGTAGAAGAAGAAGAACTGGACCATCAGCTCTACGTAGGCCCGAGGGCCAAACGGTTGAAAGTTAAACAACTTGACAGCATATTTTGTGGCCGATAAATGTATTCTTGCCATCACCTCAGAAATAGCAGCCATTAAGCTATCCTTGGCAACTGGAAATGCAACAACACACAAACATAAACTCTTTCAAAACATGAAACAGATCAATGAGGAGTAGAATTAGGATTATAATCAATAGATTCACCTGTTCTGTTTGTCTCAGGTATCTGCTGATTGGTTTTTAAATGATACAAGGCACTTTCAGCCAAAGCCTCAGAGGTCCAAGGTTGGTACACTTCTACACAACAGCAGAGACTCAAAGCCTTGCTGATATGATTCTCCAAAACTGAAGATTTTACAGTTTGTCTTTCGCAATTATCCCAGAGGACAGGATAAAGGAGGAATATATGAATATTTCTTTGGATGTTTTTTAAATACCTGCACAAAAAGGGATGCGCAATATCAGTACTATACAGGTTCTCTGCTGATATTACATCATTTTTAATTTAACACTGTGGGTTGATATTGAATATTTTACTGCGCATGCTCAGTTCTCAAATTTTTACCTTTGCCTAACACTAATTTAATTAGCAACACTTTATAATAAGGTGTCATTTGTTAACATTAGTTAATGTGCTAACTAACATGAACATTATTACAGTATTTATTCATCTTTGCTAACGTTAGTTCATAAAAATACAATCATTCATTGTTAGTTCATGTTAGTTCAGTGCATTAAATACTGTTAACAAACAAAACTTGTGATTTTAATAATGCATTAGTAAATGCTGAAATTACCATTAACTAAGATTAATAAATGCTGTAGGGGACCCCATTTAATGCATCAAAAAAAGTAATTTTTCATTTTGCAGTGGCTGAATTTTTATAATCAGTGCATTCCTATTTTCAGTGACATGATCTGCTGCAAAAAAA
>JAUCMS010000012.1:9608204-9628774 GCA_032357445.1 Enteromius radiatus | reverse complement strand
GTAAAGAAAAACTTTTATTTTGGATGCGATTAATTGCGATTAATCATTGCCCAGCACTAATATATATATATATATATTTTTTTTTTTTCTTCCCCAAATAGAAAAAAAACAATACAGAAAACAGTGACCTGGATTATATCTGCCACTTTCTGTAGTCCATTAGTGTTCAGAAAGACACCAGGCTCTGCAAAAAAACAAAAAAGACATATTTGCATCAAACTTGCACTAATGAACAGAAAAAGTCAATTATATTGTTATATTATTATATTATATTATATTTGTAAAGACTCACTCCCTGCTAAATATCCTGTGATCTGCTCCATGGCTTCCACCAGTGACGTTTTAGTTTCAGAGTTCACATGAGCCATTTCAAAAAGCTCATATATGAATCTTTAAGAGAGGAAGAAACATAAAATTAGCTGTTTTGTATTTTACTGTCAATATATCAAGGTCATAGATACACATTCGCTGCACTGAACTCCACTGACCTGCCGGGTTTGGTGATTCCTTGATTATTTGCTGGCATCTCAAAACCGTTAATGGAAGATTCCAGATCCATCAACATTTCTGTAAGATTATTAATATGTGCACTGAGGAAAATGAGTTCCTAACCACTACTGCTGTACTACAATATTAACTTTTAAAAATGCAACCTACGTTTTATTTTTGCAATTGTGGTAATATCCAGTTTCAATCCTGCAAAATAATAAATTGGGAAAAAACAAGGAACTTAATTATTAGGAGTATATACTGTGTGCGCATATGCGTGCATTATATATATATATATATATATATATATACACACACACACATATAAAACTTAATTTTATATATTTAAAATATAAACAATATTGTTAATAGACAACAAAATGTACAAGCAAAATCTTGACAAATATAAACTAACCAGAGTTCAGCGATTCCACATTAAAATCTTCAGCAGAATCTGCTTTGCTGATGTCTGAGGCTTGTTCACGCAGCAGTCGATCCACGGCCTCAATGGCAGAAATCAGGTCGTAAGGGGTGAGGTCAAACGAGGTGGATTCTTCACACATCTTCTCCTGATAATGTAGACAAACAGTAGTATTTACATAAAAATACTATATGCTGAATCAAAAAAACAAAAAAGAAAAACCCACATTGATACTTACAACATTATGAGCCTCATCAAAAATAACCACAGCTCCTTTCAGCTCTATGTTGTGTGCTCTTCGACTCTGTGTGAATCAATTTTGAATAAAATCAAACACATCTATCCCAAAAGAGAAACAAGTTCTAAACATAGTTTGGGGAGGGAGCCTAACGTACAATCAACGTAATCAGTGCTGTTTAAGTTTAGCATGCACACTTTCTACTGAACATAAACCATTAAAAATATGTCTCACCTTTGGGTCAAGCAGGTAGTTGTAAGGCATGAAGATGATGTCAGCGTGTTGTTTAAGTCCACGTGATAGGTAGTATGGACAAACTCTACAGGAGCAAACAGTCTATTTAATGTCACTATTTACAAACGCTTCAAAAGAAAACACTCACGCTGGAAACATGTCAGATGCTGCATCAGCAGATTTAAGAGGCTGTGTCTCACCTTTGCTTTTTGCCTGTTTTTACAAGATCTTCCACATCCAAAATAGAGTTCATGATTTCTTTGTCAGTGCTTTTCTCTAAAAAGGAACAAAACAAAAAGGAACAGTCAACAGTTTCTATTTATAAGCTGATTCCCAAATTAATAATCAAAAGCATTATAACTAACACAAAGCTCTACTGGTGTGTCACGAATGTAAAGACTTCATACCATCAACATTGTTGTAAAAGACACAGGAGCGAGTCGATACTTTTGCTCTGCACATGTGAACCTTGAAATAAGACATAATGCTTTCATTATTATGGTGCTGAGATATAGCTCTAATATTTTATATAAGAAGAGTTAATTTGCTTGTTTTAGAAGAAAATTACAGATGGCACTTAGAGGCTTTTGCATCATAACTCTTCATATATTTTATATATCATAACTCTTCATGCATACATAAATATACACATATCATATATATATATATATACACACACACAAAGACCAAAGCTAAAATGAATATTACAAAAATAAAAACAGAATTGAAAATACTCTTAAAGCCTATTATAGTATGCCACTTATACTAAAATAATCATACCTTAATGTGGTTACTTTCATGACGCATCACTTCCTGGTTTATGCAGAGCTGTTCTCTAGATCCCAAAACACAAATTTTTGGCCTGCAATCAAGAACAATACAATCTGTTATTGAAAAATAAACATAAAATGATTTTCAATCAGCAAGAATGTTTAAATGTTTCTCAAGCAGCAAATCGGCATGTCAGAACGATTGCTGAAGGGTCACATGATACTGAAGCCTGGGGTAGTGATGCTGAAAATTCAACATTGCACCAAATGGATAAATTACATTTTTGAATAAAAATAATTTTTTAAATTGTAATAATATTTTTATTAAAACAGTGGCGTATGTATTACAGAAAATGCTAAAAAAAAAAAAAAACTTTTAGCATTATGTAATTTTTGTTTTATATAATGTTAAGATAACTGACCTGTAAGACGTGTTCTTCAGTTCACTGATGACTTGTGTTAGCTGTGAATGGGTCCTGGATGCATATATGATCTTGGGGACGTCTGTGTAATAAGCTAAAATATTAAGGAAAGACAAAACTCAGGATTAGGCATTTGTGTTTAGTTTAGTTAAGTCATATCAGTGTAAGGACAGTACTTGGAGTGTCTCCGTCGGTGGCTGCTGTTCCCCACGATGACATTGGCCTGTCAGGGAACAGCTCCGCTCCTCCCATTCTCTCTACTATCTTGCGGGCAGAGATGGTGTCTTTGAAGTGGTCTCTCCACCCCAGCGCTGAACACAGCAGACAGAGCGTTTTACCTGTGCCAGTGGGACTTTCAAGAACTCCATTCACTTTCTGAAAGAGTACAAGGTCATGTGATACCATTAATAGGCAATGAATGGAACAATGTGACCTTACAGGAAGACCTTAAAACCTTTATTGCATTAGATTAAATTGTACTGGCTTTATATTATACATGAATCAAAGGGCAAGTAAAACAGAAATGTCATTCCACCTCCGGCAGAATGTCGTTCAGAGGAATTTACAATGATATTTTACCTCTAATGGAAAAAAAAAGTCAATTACATTTTTGAAAACAACAGAAAATGGCAGACTTGTCTTTGTTGAGAAGACTATAATATGACGTGTCTTTATAGCCCCTTAACCATTGTTAATAATTAATTTTGCCTGTTTTAATGCAAACAGCATAAAATGCATATTTTTATTCTTCTAACTCAGCATCCACACTGACACCCATTAAAACTGTAATATTTAATCCTAGTGACACTGAAGCATAAAAAGTATTCATTCTTTGTTAATAGGCTTTCAATCTTTTGCCAAGGCTACAACATATTCTTTAAATTTCCTTACTATTTTCCACCTGATGAAAGCATTTTGTTGTTAATCACTAACAAAGCTGTAATAACCCAACGAAAATCTGCTTAGCATTTAGTATAACAACAGTCATTATGTAAAGAAACTGTCATAATTGTAACAGGTCAACACATTAACAAGAAATGAGTTGGTAAAAAAGACCCATTTCAGTGAAAGAAAAAAAAAATAATAATAAAATAATATATATAAATAAATAAAATCACACAATATTTCTTTTTTTTTTCTTTAAATTGTAATATTACATTTTATTTATTTTCGTTAATGAATCTGCTCAATTAAATGAATGCTTTATGCCTTAATTTTTTTATAAATACACAATAGAATTTCTGATGGGAAAAATAGGGCTATTGTAAAAATAAATGAACTTGTTTTATACTTTCAAATAATTAAATATTTCATTATTTTAATTAAATAGATATGCTTAAACATTTACATTTATAAAGGAAGCATATGATGGTATTCTAGAGAATTGGGTGCTTCTGGTTTTACAGCAACAGTCTTGGCAGGACCCTTTTCTATGCTAGTTGTTGTTTGGTGATGAGGCTTCTGCATTTAAAGTCACACAAGAGGTGTTCAGCTTTTTTTTTCTTAAGACCAGTCAAATTCTTCCCCATCATTTCTTTTTTAACCTTGCCTTATACACAGAGGCACTGTCATGTAAGAATAGAAAAGGGTGCTGCGCAAACTGTTAGCTAATATATAATTGGAACAGTTTCCTAGAATTTCATTTATATGCATAAACATCAAGATTTGTAACGTTACTCGTGGAAATAACTAAAGTGTTCAAAACCTGTTCATTAGAAGGGGGTATCTAATTTTGTCTATTACAGTGTATGTTCTTACATTCTGCAGACACTCGATGACTTTGCTCATGTAGTCTTCCTGGCACGGGTATGGAGTGAATGGAAAGTCCACAGTAACTCCTCTGAGCTTAATAAGCGGCATTTTCCCTCAAAACACACTGATCACGTGTAAAAGAGCTGCACCAAGTAATATAATAATCACGCACTCTTAACTGTAACCCCCCCAAAAAACACAATTCCTTAACAATGCTCGAAGAAATAATTCATTCTGGTCTGCCGAGGTACAGTGGAGCACAACGACACGAAACGAATGCACTAAATTGACATCTTATCAAAGTGACAACTACAGTAACGCGCCATTCGTTTTTCTTCTTCTTCTTTTGCGCTTTACATGTAGACTCGGGCCGAGGTAAGCGGGATGCTGCCTCCTGCAGGCCGCGTGGAGTGCCGCAGCCAGTAACTGACGAAAGGTCAAGCCACCAATTTGCTCACCTGTTGCCTGACTGCCTCTTTCTAAATGCGATTATCAAATGTAATATTAGAAGATGCAACGTAATATAGCCTTCGTTTAAATAAAAGTATTACAAATTATAGTAATGTTATTGCGACTCTTTGGGTGCTGTGATGTTTACGCATTGAACCACATTTGTCACACCTAATTATTTTTAAATAGTTTCTCATAATTAACTAAAATAAAGAAATGGTATACAATAAAAGATACCCATAAAAATAAAACTTCTTTAAAAATGTAATTATTTAGTATCTAGTAAAATGAAAACTGAAAAAAAAAAATCACTTAATCTAGGATAACATTATGATAAATATTAACAAATGACAATTCCTTGCTGATAACTAATCCATAACTAAATAGAAGAGAGTTTATGCAGCATTTAAATGTTTGTAAGTGGTTGGTTGTTGCTATTGTTAAATAAAAGTTAAGACAATTTTAAGGGATCAGAAAAGAGAAGAAAATGCAATCTGAATAATGTATGACAATGTTTACAAAAACATCTGTTACTAGATTTAACATTTAAGTTACAAAAACATGTGCATGTTTCTACACTCCCACTATAAACATTGCCAGAAAATATGAAGTGTTGCTTCCTTCCCAGCATTGTAAGGCAGAGGCGTCTTCTGCAGTGCATAAAACTATTTTCCTTGAAATCAAAGAAAGATTTCTTATCACCAGTGTCCAGATCAAACCAATTTAATGCTGTCTAAAATTATTTCTATATACTTCTCTGTATTCAGGTCTAAATAGTCTGGATCAATTCTGTTTTTCTGAGCTCTTGGGCTCAAGAGCTTCATATGGGAACGAGGTGGCTGTTAGCTCCTAATCAGAAACTATGAAACACACACAAAAAATGTGTTTACATTTAAAAAAAAAAACTCTGCCCAGGGGTTAATAATAAAGATGGAATTTTAACCATTTACTGTATGTAAATGTAAAATGGATTATATAGGCTACCTGGGTCCTGTTTCATAAAACAAGTTTACCAAATAAACCAGGTTTATGGCAGACTTATTTTAAACCAAATTAACTGGCAATACGTCAGACTAACTGAAATAAGCCTGGTTTATTTGGTAAACTTGTTTTATGAAACAGGCCCCTGGAGAGTATCGTGAGTGAACTCAGGTGTGCCATTTAATCCTAATCCGTCGAAATAAAATGTCAAATTAATTAATAACAGCAATAGTAAATTCTGTTATTTAAAAAATACATGCACATAGTATTTGAACGTATAATAAATAAGTTTGAATTGAGATTATTTGCGTTCATACTTTGCTCTATTTTCACTTCTGTGTTTCGTCACAACATGGCGACGCGCTCAGACGCCAGGCACGAAAACACTGAAAACACACAGGTACTGTACCTCAACCTGCTCACTGGTGAACATTTCGCTTAAATATAACATCAGTAATACATCCAACGCCACGGAAGGCTTGTTATAGACCCACGAATGAAACCTGTCGCCGTAAAGGCGAGTTATTTACGAAGGAAGTAGCTTTAGCCCGCTAACCAACTTACAGGAGCACTTTCAACTCTCTTTATCCAAATATCAAAGCTAAACATCGGGATCTACGACCGCGACGTGTTTTATTTCTAGTGCTGGCATAAAAGCGAGGGTGAGGATTTTAAAATAGATTTAAGATAATAAAAGTGTTAAATGCACGTGTATGTGTGTGTTGGGTGAATGCGGAGTTAGCGAGTTAGCCTGAGGTTTACAGCTTTATCGCTTAATAGACTTCACGACAAAATGACTTTTAGGCTTACTATTTTATCTGAGCTGTGATATGTTTAATAAATAGCCCCTTTAAACTTTTAATCCTGGGAAACTGATTAATATGAGGCTTATTTCGGGGTTTAAATTCAAATGTGATTAAACATAAGAATTTCTTTGGGTTATATAACATTACGACTGTCAGTAAAACTAAGAATGCTTGGATAAATATTTTAGTTATTTCATATTGGTGAGTTTGTAGTGTATACTGTAGGTGGTCAGTGCTGACGCATTTACTTTTGCACAGATTATTGGCCCGTGCTTTGAATAAATGCCTCAGTGGTTTCATTTGCTCATGTCTTAACCCGTTCCCTCTCATTCATTTGCTTGAGTTTGATGATTTTAATGTCACTCTCTGGACATTAAACTGTGGCTCTACACTTAGTGAGCTAGACAGCGTTTTAAACGTGTATGGTGCCCAAAAATGCTGCCTAGTAAGGGAGCTCACAGGGAGTTGAGACGCAGCCTCTGTTTGGAGTGTGGCTGCTGTGAACACGTGCTCAGTCCTGTCTTTCCGTGTGAAGTTGAAGAGTTTTCTGTGTTTGCAGTAAATATCTAGAGCAGGTGTCCTTGTGTCGGTTGTTCTACATCTCAGGGTTTCATTTCAGCATCAAAACTACACAGACTCAACTTGGATAACTTAAGCTCATCTCCTCTGATGGTTTTTGTTTTTGCATCATCAGGGCACTAAAGTCATGGAGGAAATTGTTGGGGTCTGTGGTCTAGAAGCCAGAGGACTTGTTGAAGGGAGCAGTTCACCGCCGGATGTGGAGACCCCTTCCAAGGACAATGTGGAGGACTTTGCAGGGCTGCTTATCAGTGAGGAGGAGAGAGGGGAGACACCGGGAAGGGAGGATAGTAACCCTGACCCCCTCGATGGGATGCTGGACCCTAATGCTGAGAAAACCAAGGACCAAAAAGCTTTTGGTTAGTGCATCGCCGATCAAGGAATGTTTTGGGTTCGATATAAAAAATAAACAGAGCCCTGTATTTAGGAGAAAATGTGTCGCTCAAGTATACAAGTTTCTTCTGTTGAACACAAAATAAGATAATTTGAAGAATGTGGGTAACCAAACAGTTTTTGGCACCCATTTATTTCCATAGTATTTTTTCCTGTACTATGAAAGTCAGCAGGGACCACTAACCGTTTGGTTTAGAAATCCATTTTGAGTATATAACGACAGAATTTTCTTTTTTTGGAGGAGAACATTGCCTTTATCTTTTTGTTTTGTTTTGTTTTTTCAACAGTGTGATAGGTGACTTTTTGTCAACAATAGGTTATTTCCTGCATAATTTCTCTTTTGTTGTCATAGGCAAAGAGGTGTTGTTGCTGATGCAGGCTCTTCATACTTTATCCACCCCAGAAGAAAAACTCGCTGCCCTTTGTAAGAAATATGCAGACCTGGTATGTATTCGAGGCTAGAGAAATGACATTGAACCACAGTTGATATTACACTTTATACTTAATGTTCTTGCATAGAGTGTGCACAAAAAAGCTTTACTCCAAGCTAATCTATACTAATAGTCATGCACTGAATTTAATTAATCTGCTGCATAATTTTAAGCAAACAATATAGGCAGCTAATATATATCAGGAAAAGTAAGTATGCTTGAATAAATATTGGAATGAATTCATAGTTTTGGCCCTGCGAAAGCAAAAATAAATTTCTTTTGTTATTTCAGCCACAGTTCTTTCATTCCATCGCTAAATACTAATGTGTAATTCTTCCTGGGACAGCTGGAGGAGAGCCGCAGCATGCAAAAGCAGGTGAAGGTGTTGCAGAAGAAGCAGAACCAGGTGCTAAAAGAGAAGATCCACCTGCAGAGCGAGCACAGCAAGGCCGTCCTGGCACGCAGCAAACTGGAGAGTCTTTGTAGGGAACTTCAGCGCCATAACAAGACCTTAAAGGTAAAGCCAAGGGAGCTTGCGCATTACGGGATTTGATTTGAAGATTTGTATTGACCTTCGTTTAACCAAATGCCCGTTGTGATGGCAGGAGGAGAATGCTCAGAGGTCCAGGGAGTACGAAGAGCAGCGCAAAGAGGCGACACTGCACTTCCAGATGACGCTCAATGAGATTGAGGCCCAGATGGAGCAGCACAACTCTCACAACAGCAAGCTGCGGCAGGAGAACTTGGAGCTGGCCGAGAAACTCAAGAAGCTCATCGAGCAGTACGAGCTCCGGGAGGAGGTGAGGCAACATCTGTCTCATGCAGACTGGCTGTTATGCTCTGGTTGAGTCCTGCAAGCCCTCAGAGAATTGTGAGGGGCAGAGATTTAGTTTGTTGTGTACTCTGTAAACGTCACGATTATATAACATTTTTGTAGTCATGTTTAAATGGATTACAGTTTTACGTATTGTTTTAGTTCTAAATGCTTTCCTCAGGCATGCAGGGTATTTTGCATGTTGAGCACATTTTATATGTGGGTCAAAGACAAAAAAGGGTTTAACCATAAAAACATTAAATGTAATACTGCTATTGTTGTTATTGATCTATTTAAATTAATTGTAGTTTTGTTTGTTTTTCTGAGCCAATAATAAATATCACACATTTTTCTATGATTTACTAAATTTACCCACTAAAATGTCATTCAATGTAACAATCTTGTCAGCCATATTTACAACAAAAATCTGTTTATGACACATTAAAAGACAAATTACTTTCCACCCAAATACGAATTAGTTGTAATTTTACATTTTCTTTAATTTGCCACTATCCTAGGTTTTACCCATTGTCAGTAAGTTTTTTGTTTTTTTTTTACTCATTTAAAACACAATTAATGTAATATACTTCCTTTTTTCTTTTATATAATTTTAATATGTACAAGTCAGAATAAGCATGCTGTTTGAATTGTTGCATAAATATTGTAATATTATTTCAGTGAGATGTTTACATTTTATTCTCTATACTTTTTTGAAATCTTTTAAAACTGGAAATTTTACTTACTTTTAATGTGCTTTCAATAGACACATAAAATCACTTTTGTGAAGTTCTTTTGATACAGACGTCTTATTAATGTCTTTGACCCATGTGCAACTTTCAAACTAAACCATTATGACTATTTACGTGACTGTATGTAGGAGTATGCATGCTTTTTATATATATATATATATTCTGATGTATTCTGAATATATTTTAAAATATAATGTATCCCTGTGATGCATTGCTGAATTTTCATCATCAATATTCCAGATTTCAGTGTGACGTGATTCTTCAGAAATTATTGTAATTTGATTTGTGGCTCAAGAAATATTTTATGCTGTGTTATTATCAATTTTGAAAACCGTTGTGCTGCTTCATTTTTATTTTTTTTAAGCCAGGGGTGATGAGCATTGGTCCTGGAGGGCCAGTGTCCCTGCAGAGTTTAGCTCCAACCGTAATCAAACACACCTGAACCAGCTAATCAAGGTATTCAGGATGCAGGTAAGTATTTTTTCCCTCAGGGTTGGAGCTAACTCTGCAGGAGAGCGGCCCTCCAGGATCAACGTTTCCCACCCCTGTTTTAAGCAAAGGTTCATTACACTGATCAAAAGTTACTGTAAAGGAATTTGTAAAAGATTTTTGTTTTAAATGTATGCTGTTCATTGAGCTTTCTATTAATCAATTCACTATTTCTGAAGGATCATGTTACAGCATAGACTGGAGTAATGGCTGCTGAAAATGTAGCTTTGCCGTTACATCAAGAAAGATCTAAAAATAGAGAACTAGTATTTTAAGGTGTAATATTTATAAAACAGAAAATACAATATTTATATATTTTTATTGATTTTATTTCAGTTAACATTTTTTAATCCAAGTAATGAAGGCGTTTTCTGTGGTATTATAACATATATACATTATAACACATAATAACAGCAGCTTAACAAAATTTTGGTACAGCTACAGTAATTGAATAGTAAATGACACTGGAGACATGACATATTAAAGTAAAAATTGCAATTAGCAATTGCTCTTTTGTGAAGAATACTGTGAACGGTACATTTATCTTTACCCAGCACATCGACAAGGTGTTCAAACACAAGGAACTGCAACAGCAGCTGGTGGACGCTAAACTCCAGAGGACGGCTGAGCTGATGCGAGAGGTGGAGGAGAAACAGCAAAGAGAGAGAGAGTTTGTGAGTATCCTTGTCATAATCCTAATCCTGTTTCTCAGCCTGTTGCTAATCCTGAAGGATTGGCACCTGCAACCAAGCAGATCTGTAATATGTGGATAACTAATTCCCATTTAGCACTATGGAATGGAAGTTGCTTGCTGGCGTCAAGAGCTTCTGAAGTATGAGATTTGAAATCTGCCATCTTTGCTTGTTGGCAATCAGTTCTGCAGCCGGGTTGATTTGAGCCAATCACCTGTGCCGTAAATGCCATGTGACTCCTGGAGCTGCAGGAAAACGGTGTTACCTAAAAAGTTGATCTGTGTTCTCTGTTCAGCTCCTGAAGGACGCGACTGAGTCCAGACATAAATGTGAGCTGATGAGGGAGCAGGAGCATCAGTTAAAGCAGCAGCTCACTCTGTACATGGACAAGTTTGAGGAGTTTCAGACCACCCTCGCCAAAAGCAACGAGGTCTTCACCACCTTCCGACAGGAGATGGAGAAAGTGAGTGTGCAGGAAGTGTGTTCAACTGAAGTTAAAAACAAAAAAAAAGCATTTATTTGAAATTTTGTCTTTACTTCCACTTTTGACATTTCAATCATATTACTTTCACATGACATTAAGACAAATTATTTAATTGCACTTAATTATAATCTTTAGCAAATCTTAATTAATGTATATACAGTATCTCACAGAAGTGAGTACACCCCAAACATTTTTGTAAGTATCTTTTCATGTGACAACATTGAAGAAATAAGACTTTGCTACAATAATGCTCCCCATTCACACCTGAGACGTTGTAACACTAACAAGTCACATGTCATTGGGGAGGCTAGTTGTGCCCAATTTGGACATTTTCACGTAGGTGTACTCAATTTTGTGGCCAGCGATTTGGACATTAATGGCTGTGTGTTGAGTTACTTTGAGACAGCACTGTTATACAAGCTGTACACTGTTCTTCAGTGTTGTCACATGAAAAGATTTAACAAGATATTTACAAATATATGAGGGGTGAACTCCTGTGAGATACTGTATTTCTTACTGTACATTATGTTGTGACGCCTAAATTCACTTTTTAGCATTTAAAGCAATTGATTTTAAGTTCCTTTATTTTCTTATTTTCATTTTATAATTATTTACACAAAAAGCATAATTTTTATCTGTAAGGATTTTATTGTTGGATCATTTCTACATTTTCATCTTTACATAATTCTAAATCTAATACTTTCAAACAATTAAATAATCATTTCATGTAGGGAATGTTTTTAGTTTTCTGTGTGGAAAGGCTTATTTTTAATGACCCATTTTTATTTTCTGACACTAATCAGATGACGAAGAAGATCAAGAAGCTTGAGAAGGAGACCACGCTATGGAGGACTAAATGGGAGACCAACAACCAGACTTTACTGCAGATGGCAGAAGAGGTGAGAGAAATATTAGAGCAGTTGTTTTTAAAGCATAAGCATAAATTCATATTTCAATTCAAGGTAGGACTGAGAGGAATATATGTTGTAAATCAATGTTCATTTACATAAAAGTATCATAGTTTTATACTATATATATATACATTATTTCAGTTATGACCTCAAACTTTTGAGTATTTCATATTTCAATCTGCTCTCAAATTGCTGCTCTTATGTGTCTCTTAGAAAACAGTGCGAGACAAGAATTACAAGGGCCTCCAAGGGAAACTGGAGCGTCTGGAGAAGCTCTGCAGGGCCCTCCAGAGAGAACGCAACGACCTGAATCTGAAACTCCAGGCCCTTCAGGGCCCAGCGAAAGATGTGGAGGAAGAAGGTACGGGGCCTCCTGACCCTCAGCCACAGGGGCTTAACCCAGAGTTAGAGAGAGAGGTGGAGGGAGAGATGGAGGGTTTAGTGCCTCAAACAGAGAAACTCGGGCCTCAGCCTGAGGAAGAGGGCACCACATCATCCGGACAACTCACTGACGACTGAGCCTGGCCTTCTGGTGGCCTTTCTTTTCTTTTCTTTTTGTGGAGGTATATATTTTTTCTAACAATTATCATAAAACAAATTTGTGAGGAAAAAGCAGGACATTAGTGAACACGCTAACTGCTCTATACGTTTGTGGAAAGCACTTTTTACTCCCTGTTTTCTATCACATTGTATTTTCGTAGGAAATGGTCATGTGGTCCAAGACGGCCGCCATGCAGCTTTTGTTTCATACGTTATTTTTCTTTCTCCTTCCCCCTACTGTCTGCTCAGCTGTGCTGTGCTTGCACGTTTTTCGTTTCTCTTGAATAAAATGTAGCTCTTCGCTCTGACCTCTAGAATCTGAATAAATCATTTTGGATGCATATCATTTTTAACATTGCCATTTTGAAATAACCGTAAATAGTCGACAAGCCAGTCCAGCTCCAGATGACCTTGAGACTTGAGAAACAGGGCATTAATAACAGGGGAGATACATTAACACACTCAGCTACTCATTGGCACATTAAGTTGATGAGAAGTCATGCTTCTGTTGCTTTGATTAAACTGGACTGGATACATGTCTTATAAATAGGAGAGGGGTCATGACTCCTCACTGCCTGGGACTGGTTTTCTAATGGGAATCTGATAAAGGGCTAGTTTGACTTTGAAGAAGGCTGCTACATCTCCAACTATTATGTGAAATCTTAAGACAGGGTCGAAAAGTCTAGCTCTGCTGAAGTTACAAAACTTTCTACGGGAGGGACTTTTATTTTTATTTTTTTGCATGACTGGCGAAGAGAAAGCATCTTAACCAGCAGAGAAAAAAACAACTCTCAGTACTTGTACTAATAAAATGTACTTCTCAAGCCCTTTTATTTAAGAGACAGGGTAGTAGTTTTTGTCAACTGTTGAATACATAACTGAACCTAATTAAACCGTAAATTATTATTTTTTTTTTACCAAAATCATATAATTGATCGTCATTTAAAAAAAAAAAAAAAAGATTTAAACACGTTTCCTAATTTACTATAAACTCTCCTTAATATTTTTGAGTAAGGAGGACATGATGTTTGTTATTAGGATGAGATGACCTTCGTTTGATTTGCTTTGTCTTGATGCTGCTGTTAATTAGTCCTGATGACAGCAACGGTTTTAAATGGATTTGTTTGTGTGTGGTCTTCTTTTCACCCAAATAGATAATAATTTACCCGCACTCATGTCGATCCAAACCTGTATGACGAGAGAGATCGCATAGTTTTGTCTGTATTAAAGGTTCAAAATATTTTGGACCCCATAGACTATGGACAAATATTTTTAAACACCTTATTTTGTGTCATACAGGTTTGGAGCAATATGAAAGTGAGCAAGTGACAGGATTTTTATTTTTGAGGTGAACTATTCCTTTAAATGTATTTTTTTCCCCTAAAATGGACAGGTTACGTATTTTTGCTCTTTAACTGGACACAAAACTGACAAATTTCAAAGGGGCCTTGACATATTTGATACTGGATAAGCTGAATGTGATTTTTTTCCTTTCTTTTTTTGGACTTTAATGAACAAGATTAAAATGTCTGTAATTGAATGCTAAAATGTTCTGCAGAGCTGCAAGCATTCTCTCTACTGCTAATGTGAAACTATGTCAAGAACTGAACTGATGAATGTAGAAGCTGCCAAATCCATGTCTAAACAAACGGCTTCAAAGCCCTTAAGATCTGGTCATTATTACGCTGCGGGGACACAAGGTCTAGAAACGCTTGCCTCCTCAGGTCCATTACAACATCTGGCTCTGGTCATGTCCTGATCTGAACCTCTGACGCTGGCCAGTACATTCCTCAATGCTGAATCCAACAAAACACATCCAAGGTTTTCATTATAAACGTGCACTGAACACGATCATCTACTTTTAGTAAAACTAATCTTAATGATGTTTTGGAATGACAAGTGCAGAAGGACAGGGTTTTGCTGTTCATTAGAAACATGGGCAGAATGTGTTTAAATTTTGCCAAACTTTAAAACGCAACAGAATGGAAAGCTAAATTATTTTTTTTTTCCCTTTCGAAATTTTGGATAATGATGTTTATAACCTCTCTGCACTTGATATCTTCATAACAGTTTGTTCATCTGTAATTGGGGTCATGTTCATTCTAAATTTGTTGGTACTGTCATTTGTATTTTTGACAATGCCCCGGTTTGATTCTCAGGTTATGCAAGAAATCTACCTCTTCAGGTAAGACGTACTGTGAAAGATGCTCAAGAGAGCTTTTTTCTTTCTCCCCCAGCTCAGCCCATGACCCCTCTGAGATTGTACAACGCTCTTGTAGTTCTGTCTTGCTTTTCAATAAAAACATTTTGTAGAATTTTCCTTACTGTGTTGTACCTTTTTTGTCTTCACGTGTCCAGATACAAAAACTAGTAACCCGTTTTGAAGGGCTGAAAAAATGACTGATTTTCAATGTATCTATTTCGTAGAGACAGCATGGGTCAGGCAATCACAACATGTCATTAACATTGATACTGATATGGATGTTTAATCTTGTTTTCTGTTAATGCGTTAACTTTGCTGAATGTTATTTTTGCCTTCGTCCCTAATCACTAACAGCTTTGTGCTTTGCTTTTAATATGAAACATTTGCAGCTTTCAATATTTATCATGAAATCCAAGCAATAGTTTTGCTGCTCTTTAATTTGCCATCACAGATCACTGTAGTGTCTCAGTTCAAGCGGCAACTGTTTTTGTCCTCTTTATTACTAAATTGTAGCAAGAAATAAACCTGAACTAACATCAGAATGTATGTCGAAGGAAAAGAAGTTGCTGAAATGTCAGTGAATAACCTTAGGGTTTCCTCACAAAAGACCTTCATTATTTATTGTGCGTTTAAAAAGTTTATTACACACACCGTTTAAATGTCCGAATTTGAACACTAAATTGAAGTACCAATTGTGTTATTAAAAAGCTAATAAAAACTGTTATGTGCATTTTACATGTTATTTTAGTGATTAATTGGATTATTTAATACCACTTTAGTTTTCAGCCAAGCACATCTTGAAAGTTTACTTTGAAATGATTTTTATTTTGAAGTGCATTACTAATATGAAGTACTATTTAATGAACTTTTAAGACTGTTATAAGAACACAGGAAAAAAATCTAACAGTTGATCTGTACTTTATTTTCACAAGTGAAGTACAGAGAGTTATCAACAATTTAGGAATACAAAATCATTTTAAAAGTTATTACAAAAGATTTATTGCAAATTGACACCAGGTTTATGCACAAAAACTAAAACTGTGATAAGCCACACCAGGCCGTAACTTCTCAGAAGTGATTGAACAAGTGGTGTAGTCTTTCTCCAAACCATCTGAGGCCAAACGTCTCTACCACAATGAATTATGGGTGAACCTTTTAGAAAAGTGTCTGCAGAAAGACCCTGTGATGGATAAAGTATCTGGTATGTATGGAGAAGGAAGTAAGAGTATGGAATATACTGAATAATACTGCAAAGCAAAAGCTGAGGAGTGGGAAGTCATGAAAGGGTTGTAGATATTTAATGAGATCAGTTACGATGCCTGCCCTTCCAGCTCTGACGCAGGGGTGTCCGGCTCTTCATCGTTGTAGATGTTCTCAGCCTAGACAAGAGAGATTTAGTCTGAGATTATGACATTAATAACAAATCCTAATATCAAAACTGATCAAAAACTACAAATCAAAGTCAGTTTATAAGTAACTTTCATTTCCAAAGGAAGGTAAACCTTTAATGTGCTCGCTGAACTTACCATCTGCCATACTTGCATAATGTTGTCCTCTGACACAGAACAGATTACCCAAGGTTCATTTGGGTTCCAGGAGAAATCAGAGATCTTAGCTGTGTGCCCACCATGAATGAACTGCCAAAACAATCAAAATGTCCTTCCATTAGATGTCTGTAAATGCCAGAAATATCAGTACACTGGCACTTTGTTACACAGTAGTTTAAACTACTGGATTTTGAAAGATAGGAATACTTTTATTTAGCAAGGGGACACTGAATTGATCCAATGAGACATTTATATTGTAACAAAATATATGCTTTTTTTTTAAACTTGGTATTCATCACAGAATTATTTGGAAATATATACTACAAATATACAAAAATATGAAGCAGCAAATCGGTTTAACACTGATCGCATATTTCTAGAGTAGCAAAGCAGCATATTAGAGAGATTTCTGAAGCTTCATGTGATGCTGAAGATTTTGCTTTGCAACACAGGAAATTAATTACATTTCAAAATATATTACAACAGAAAAAAGTTATTTTAAATGAAAATAATATTTCAAATCATTTCCATTTTCACTACTTTTGGTCAAATAAATGCAGTCTTGATGAGCATAAAAATCCTTTCATATATATATATATATATATATATGAATTGTCAAACTAATGTTTAAACTTTTAAATAAAAACTTCACATGTCCTTGCTTTGGTTTTGAAATAGTTCATCATATCAAGAGTCTATAGCTCTGTCAGTCAGATTTTTTCAGCAAGTCCTTCTTTACTCACCAGCAGCTCGGGCGGCCCATCCTCTGCGTCCTCCGCAGACTGCTCTTCTCCGATTTTACTACAGGACATACACGTGACAAAGCAATCAATATATGTTTGAGGCATCCATTAGTCACATGTTCACATTAACATCAGGAATATGCATTAAGATTGGGGAAAAAAACCTGTCAATTGTCAGGAATAAACAGAATATAAAGTAGTAAAAAAATCTTACCTTAGATCCCAAACATTGAGGCGCCTGTCTGTGCCACTGGAGGCTAGGATTGTCTCGTTATGGGGAGACCACTGGACCTGTCAAGAGCAGCAACATTATTGCTGCAATAAACTGTTCCCATTGTTCTTGGATTAAATATATGACCCTGGACCACAAAACCAGTCTTAAGTCACTGGGGTATATTTGTAGCCTGGCTTCCGCAACTCTAAAGCTCATAGGAGATAAGTCTGGCCAAGCCACCTTACTACCCGCCTTCTGAGAGGCGGGCTTAACCTGCGTCCATCAAATGCCTCTGTATACTACTGGACTTGATTCTTTCCTCTTATAAAAGTGGAAACAGCTTACTATACTCGTTCAAAAATATTTTTATTTCATTTGTGTACATTCACAATGTGCTTCTGTAAATAATTGGGTGCTGCTTTCAACAGCGAATCACAAGAATTGACTGAAATTCTGCATATAGGCTTCTACTTGTTGCGTTTTTTTTTCTTTCTTTTGTTTTGTTAAATTATTATTTACAAAAAAATATATATTTGGCATGAATAGTTTTGTGGTCCAGGGTCACATATTGTTACATTGTAATAGAATCTTTAGTGTTACCTGGAAGATTTCATCCTTGTGTGACTCAAAAGAGTGAAGCTTTAGTTTCAGGTTACGCAGATCCCACAATGCAACAGTCTACAGCCACAGACAAACACATCAAACCAGTAAGTGTCAAAACTGAAGTATACTTTAGGTTTTAGGGGTACTTTAGCACATCAAAACTTCTCACAGATGTGTGTGCATGTGTGATTATTCAGATCACAGACCTTGTCGGCTGAGCCAGTGGCCAGAATGAACTCGCTGTAGGGGTTAAAGGACAGGCAGTTGACTTCAGCCGTGTGGGCATCCACAGAATGGCTAGGCTTTGCTGTGTTATTGGATCGTGTGTCCCAGCTGTAGTAGACAGACATTTCATCATGTAATCCATCTTAGTTAGAAGTCTCTCAATATATATTTAAAAAAGGACCTATAGACCCTATCTGCTTCTCTCGATTTATTAAACATGATTGTCTGTGATAAACTGGCACCCATGTGCACATGGCCTCTCCACGTTATACAAAAAAAGTGCTAACGAGCTGAAACCCATAGGCTTTCATGCATCTATTTGTTGCCGCTAAATCTGGGATTTGTGCTAAAGTGAAAATGCAATAATTTTGATGAAAAAAGTAAATGACTAATCATGCTAAATAACTGTGATTAAACATTTAACTGTTATCCTGCCATCTTTCATCAATTCCTGCACAGCTTACTCACATCATGAGTTTCTGGTCATCAGCCACAGAGCCGAACAGAGATTCATGTAGAAGGTGCCAGGACACGTCCTCCACCACAGCTGTGTGCCCTGTGAAGATGGTCTTGGCATCTACGATCTTCCCCTCCTTTGGAACAGCGCTGATGTCCCATAGACAGATCGTCTGAAGTAGGGATGTAACAGAATGACAAATTCTTCATCATGATTATATTGACCAAAATGATTAGCATTATTAGTATTATCAGAGTATTTTTTTAAAATGTGCTGAAAATGTTCAAAAAGCAGTGGGTCAAATAATTTCACCATGTTTTATATTTAAAAACAACAACAAATAAAATGACCTTTTGTTTGCATGAACACCAAAACCTTACCACCGATGTCTGTATATTAGAGTGAAAATTAGCTCTTCATGTAGTGTGTGACACAGCTCTTAGTGAATAGAAACACCCTGCAAAGTTTTAAATCTAGAAGTACACCGTTTATAAAGTTATTGTCTCTCAAAAGAGAGAGTCGACTCTGAGTAATTTAAACAAGACATTTTTAAAATAAGTCTCAAACCTTCAACATAACACATTAGCATATTGCTCCCCCACTCGTTGGTCTTTTCACATTGGTCTGAATGAAAACGCAAATTCATTCCTTACCACTAGGTGCTGCTTTTGGAGCGTTAAAAGTGCACAAACACTGCTTTAAATGAAATCGACCAATCACCAGAGGGGTTTGGAAAAATTTATTGTTTGGGGGGTCGTTGAACAAATAAGGTCAAAATAAACGCATATAATAAGAAAATGAAAGTGTTTTTTGACCTTGCATGCACGTCAACCTGTTTATTCGGGACTCCCAAAACCAAAATATGAACCTTTCATAACCCATAATAGGGGCACTTTAAATGACAACATGACTGACTGATAACAGTTTATATAATAGCATGTTTAAAATCTTCAAATAAAGCTTTGAAAAACTTTCATAAAACGGTAAACCTCACATCACAAGTAAAATTGATTAATATATTATAACTTGTATTTTAAGTGCTTCATAAATAATCCTACATAAATTTATCATGATCTATTGTTGAATTGGTTGTCATTACTACCCTAGTGGAAAATTTAACAACACTTAATCTTACAACATACAAGTTTCAAGTACAAAGTCTTATTATTGCCAACTAAAAAACAACAACAACAACAACAACAGCAGCATTTATATTACTTGAAATAAATTGAATAAAATTTCTATTTTATTTCAGCTAGTTAACAAGGCAACATTTATTATATTCAATTATTTTAGTTTAGAGTATAATAACCAAAACTGAACAAAACAAAAAAAACACTACATAAACAACTAAAACTAATAAAAAGATAACACTTTATTCCGATAGTCGAATATCTAAAAGTGGACTAACAGCAAGTAACTTTGCGACTACATGTCAACTAGCAGTCATTAGAGTACTAGTAGACTGCCTGCTTAATATCTTCTAACACTTACAAGTCAACCAATTGTACCAACCCTACACCTACCCTTACAGTCTAATCTGAGAGATAGTAGGCATGTAGCTGTAGGGCTGGACAATAATTCAATATCAATATACATCACTATAACATTTTTCTCAATAACGGTAATATAATTTTTAAACACATTTCCGATATACATTTGAATATATATATATATAAATAATTTGATACATTAGCATTTGTCACTGAATGACGTTCAGTGTTCAGGCGTCAGAAAGAGCGGAACAGAACTGCGTGATCACAGACGTGCTGCCAGCGCTCAGCAGTAGTTGGTTTGGTTAAGCTCCGTCGCAGAAAGTTTTAGCAACAAAACGAGTACCCCTGACCACAATACAGATAAGTAAGAAGGCAAACAAAATAGTTGATAAGACAGGAAAGGCTAATTCAGTGGTGTGGATCTTTAATGTGACTTG
>JAUCMS010000012.1:9592088-9608104 GCA_032357445.1 Enteromius radiatus | reverse complement strand
TCCTCTATACTATCCATACATAACCCTAGCCCTAGGTGTAAGTGGACACACTAATAATTTGTTAGCCTGATTGCTCTGTAACGTTAGCTACGTTACTTTGGACATTCTAAAACGCTTAACGTGGCTTAAAGCGCCTAAAAACGACAAGGGAAACAAAAAATTCTGTGAAACCTTCCTTGTAATAATCATTAACTACTGTCAAAAGAACAATTCCATATTCTACAGATAAAGTAAATACTATTGTGTTTTCTCTGCTCTGTAATAGAAGTCCATAAGGAAACGGATGGAGGCTACCTTAACAACGACCGGGAGAAACCAAACTTCTGTAAAATATTATTTATAGTAAAGACTTGCCACTGTCAAAAGAACAAGCTCTTATTCAGCTTATAAAGTGAATAATATCACATTTAAGCTTTCTCCCCTATAACGTTATAAATACATTATAAGGAAACAGCTGAACGTGGTTTAACGGACGCTAACAATACCTTAACAATGACCAGGGAAAACCAAACTTCTGTCAAATTTTATTTCTAATAAAGACACCGTCAAAAGAACAAGCTCTTGTTCAGCTTATAAAGTGAATAATATTATTATTATAATGGACTTCTACCCGGCTTTCTGCCATGTTGACATTACACAGGAAGTCTGCATACCCTGCGATTTGCGTATTTCCGGTTTCTGTGAGAAAGGTCTATAGTCCACAGCGAGTTGAAAGTTACAAAGTTACTTGAAAGTAAAACTCCCGAAGATTAAACTCAAGAGATGAGTTTTGCAAAGTGTTGGAGAGTGTTTGTCTCAAGAAGAAGGGATTTTGAGCACTGAATAGCCTGGGTTAGGGACTTTTGATAGTTCTCCGACACACCCACCGTTCGGGTGGAATGGCCGATCAAAGGCATGAATTTTTAGCAGGAGAAACTTTCTTTGTCTCCATTTATGGACCATTGGCATTTCTTCTGCTGGTCCAGAGAGTTGTTGCAGTTCATTTCAAAACATTGTAGAAATTGTATGATGCATTTCGTGATCACATAGTATAATTTTTGGAGTAATAAAGAGAAGATCATTTTGATAGCAAGAAAGGAACCTTTAGGGGATAGGAAAGCAGATATACACTCAAATATAGGCTATTGACTAATGCAAATAAAAAGTTGTAACTAGTATAATCTGATAAGGGAACATGCACACAATGCATGCATATACGGGATACCTTTATAATTGCGTAATCACAGCATAAAAGATAGAAAATGTCTTTATGTGTGTGCGTGATGTGTATTGCGAGCATGGAGCCAGACCACTGGTCTGGTTAGGCCATTGGTGGCTGGCATGGGGGTCTCCTGATTCTCTTTGGAATGTGTTTGAAGTTTGATGTAGAGACAAGGAGAACTGTCTCTATCTGTTTAGAATCCTCATGATAGTGGCGGGAAACCATTGGCAACTAAGCATCCATTTAAATGTAGAATGTGGGTCCAGGTCTGTAATTGATATGTCAAAGGCTAAAAGGGTCTTATAAAGACCTAGACTCCAAACGATCATCTGTGATCTTAAGCAGATGCTACAACTGTATAAATGTAGCCTTGCTTAGTTTTAGAGATTATTTTCACAATCAAAAAGTTTTTTTTTTCTTTCTAGGTAAAATATGTTATGCGCTTAACTTTAGCTGAAAGCCTTTTGGAAAAGCTGCGTCTTTCAATTCATCCCCTGTAAAGCACCGCCGCAAGACCCGTACACATGCTGATGGACTTCTTTGTCTGGTGAATTTGGGCTTATATTGCACTTCCTTATTATTCTCTTCCTGGGGATTGTTTGTGAAATGTCTTTTTCATTAAGTTGAGGTGGTGTAAGCACTTGGTGCCTATCAAAGACTTAATCCCATCTCGAGATCTAATATCGCTTCACTCATGGCCATTGCCATTCATTTCCCAGTCAGCATCTAATTGACAGGAAAATTAGATCCACGTTTCTCTCTAGCTCTGAAAATGGAGAATGGAAAAAAGCGCAGCATTTAAGAAAAAGAGAATAATACGCCAAAACCCCAAATTGAGCTGCTTTGTCTTCTAATACACTCAGGCCTGAGCCAAATCCTAGAGTAAATTATCCTCAATAATTAGTAATGATAATCCTGAGGAAAGCCCGAGGAAAGTCTTTTGTTGTTGTGGAGAACAGCCTGTTATTATTGCCACATTCTGCTCCACTTTTCAACTTATAATGGTTGTCAGAAGATGACTCAAAGACTACATTCATATAGTCATTATCTGCCAATTTACTAAGAGGTTAGACTCTAAAACTGTTTAAAAAAAAGAGGCCGTAGCTGTTTGAAAGATGCTTGTACAGACAGGTAACCCCTCAACCTATTTCTCTCAGGCCAGAAACATACTTTGGTACATACCGAGAACATATTTTATGTTTTTTTACTGTGGCATTAGCAATTTCTCAATATTCCAGAATGTGACCGAGCTATTTTCAATAATGTCATTAAATCACATTAATAATGTCACTTTCACTGTTTCATAATAAATTTGTTAACTGGGCATATTCTCTTCCTATGTTAATATCAAAAGATCAAGCTATGCAAGACCAATCAAGACCAACCACAGTCCTAAACAGTTCTCTATATGTAAAATCAGTTTTCATGTAAGTGAGCGATAACATCCTGCAACATTTTCAATCTGAAAGTGCACCATATAAAAGTGTCTCTCAAAAAACAAAAGAGTTGATTTTAATCATTGAAATTAGTCATTTTTAAAAGGATTCCCAAGCCATTTCACATTTATGTCAAAATGAACTATCAACATATGGCCCCCCTTTTAATTGGCCTTTTTGCATTTGTTTGAAAAAAAAAAAAAAAAAGCAAATTCATTCTTTGCCACTAGGTGCTGCTTTCATTCCATTAAAAGCTCACAAAAACTGCTTTAAATGAAATCTACCAAATACTGGAGGGGGCGGGGCTTTCAAAAATTAATAATTGAACAAATCGTTTGGGAGTCATTGAACAAATAAGGTAAAATTATATATATATATATATATATATATATATATTTCTTAAGAAAATGAAAGTGCTTGCATGCATGTCAACCTGTTGTTTGGGACTTCTAAAACCAACCACAATATGAACCTTTCATAACCCATAATAGAGGCACTTTAAAGTAAAGTTTTTAAGCTTATGGTTGCATGCACAAAATGCTGAATATACCCATTAGCCTTGAATGCGCTTGCTGATGTAAACGCAGGTTATTCACAATTGGTTTGCGGATGGATCGGTAGACTAGCTGCTGTATGACATTTCACTCCCATCAAACAGACTTGCTTTATCAGCAAACCCCACCTGCTTCCCATGGCTAGCTGCATGTCCCCTGCCAGCTTTGTTTATTAAACTAAAGTTCCATTTGATTTTGTTATAAACACTGCATAATAAAAGCAACCATGCTACTTTACTGTATTATTCTTCCAGTAGAAATATCACCTAATTTTGCTCTTAGGGAATATATTCAAATAGCAGCCATGTGTGTAAAAACTCGGACTGGTTACCAAAAGGTTGCAGGTTCAAT
Source organism: Enteromius radiatus (assembly GCA_032357445.1). NCBI lineage: Eukaryota > Metazoa > Chordata > Actinopteri > Cypriniformes > Cyprinidae > Enteromius > Enteromius radiatus. Next base: position 9,604,562 of record JAUCMS010000012.1, on the reverse strand, counting down.
CCCCACAGAGATTTATTTATTGAATTAGAGATGTTTGCCTGAGTGTGTTTTTGAGAGTGTTTAGAACTAAACCAATCATGGAAGGTTTAGATGAAGTTAATTTTGTCAGTTCAAAGTCATTTTGATCACCAAGCTTTTTATTAAACGGCTGCAAGTTCGAAACCCAGAAATGGGGATCCTTGATAAATAAAAAAAGAGGCTTTTGTCTGATAGTGTGTTTATACGTGTGAGTGACTATGAAACATCTGCATGTTTTTTAGCGTTTGTTCAGACACTGTGTCACCACTGATAGCGTTTTTGTCTCGCTGTGCCTGAAAAGCAGCGTGAAAAGCATGGGCACGTTTTCGTTGAAGTTCACTTTGTCAATTTAAAGTCACTTTGACGGCTTCATCGCTTGACAGATACGAGAATTCATCAAGGTAATTGGAGCGGAAAGATTCCCTTCTTTTGCTTGCCCAACAGAGCACAGTGATGTGCTTTTATCTGACACTCCCTGTAATTAAAGATAAGAACCTAAATATTAAAACCATCCAGAGAAGCAAATCACATCCAAAGCCAGCTAATGCAAGCCATAGAATATATAACATATATATATATATATATATATATATATATTTTTTTTTTTTTTTTAATTTAAGCCTCTTATGCTCCCCAAGGCTGCATCTATTTGAATATAAATGCAGTAAAATCAGCAATATTATAAATATTATTACAATAATAATAATAATAAAAAAACTTCCTTAGTTTTAATGTATTTTTCAATTTAGTTTTTTATATGCCACCTACCCCTAGTAGACATACAGTTCTCACCGGGCTGAAATGTATAGCAGCCAACCTACTATTATCCATCCATCTCTCTGTAAGAGCAGAACTGCTGTGCTTTTACCAGATCATGTCAGAGTTTATGCTTACATTGTGAAGAGCAAATTGAACCAAGGTTTGCAGATCCTCGATAAGCTCCTTCTCCCATGAAAGCCAAGATCGGGGCACACAGGAGGAGTATTATATCATCCACTATGTCTGGGCCTGCCAAAGGGCTGGAGCATAATGAGATTGATCCTGATATGAAATAGCACCTCGTCCAGTTTTTCTTCAAGCTTTGTAATCAGACTTTGGAAGCAGAATAAAGGATAGAGGAGGGTATAGCAGAGAGTTTGGGTTATGAAGTGAGAGGGCAAACTCTTAAAAGTAGTGTAAAAGACAGGAAGATGGATGATGAGGTTTTACAAGGTTTCGGGCTATGAAATGGCCACAAATGTGCTAAAAGTTATTCGCAACAATAATTTAAAGAGTATTTTCTTTTAGCGTAACACTAAAACATTATTGAAAGTTGAGGTTATTGGCTGTCAGAGTCTTTATATTCCTACTGCCATTAGGGATCATTTTGGTGTAATAAAAATGAAGTCTTTTTTTTTTTTTCGTCCAGGTGGATCCTGATAATTTATATAGAAAACGTAACATGAACACGGGCGTAGGTCGGAATAAGCATCTAAATTGAGTCATCTAAAATCTGGACTATTTTGATTATGCAATTTGGTGGTGAAAAAAAAAGTCATTTGTCTTCTAAACGTTTAATTTTCAGAGCCATTGGCTCCCAAGGAATTCATTTTATCTGGAGCCCTGATTGTAGCAGAATAAAGTGATTGTCTGTTTATATTGGAGCGGGAGAAAAGTTTTACCAACAAAGTAAAACCTGCACAAGCAGTTAGATAAGAAAAAGAAATCAACAGAGATAGATTAAACATTTCACAATCACATCTGTTAATGGAGTGATCTAAAGTAAGGCATCCATTGATTCAGGACACCCTGCTGTTTATTTATTTATATTTTTATTTAACAGGTGCAGCTGGGGTTGGCGTATCAATTACCACACGCACACCATTAATCTGAAAAGCACTGCTGCCACTATGTTAGTCATTACACACGTTCTTATGCAATGAAAGTTTTCAAAGAACAGAACTAGATGCCCATTTACTCCCTACAAGATGGATGAAACGACTACTTTACATTTCCTCATTTCCAAGGAGAGAACTTTTTAATGTCTGCTCTAGGGCTGCCACTAACAACTGTTTGGGCAATTGATTGATCTGTCGATTATTTCTTGATTAATTGGGTATTCCACATTTTGCTCAGACATATTATATGTGAAGTCTACCTAATGTATGTTATGCAATAATGTTACAAAATAAAGTCATTTGAATAAAAATTTTACAGTTATGTTGATCTTTTAAAATATTTAGTTAGCTCTTTAATGGGTTCATTTACTTAAGGGACATTGTGCTTAAATTTAGTAGCACTCAACAATATTTTAACAGCTCTACTCATGGTTTATGGATGGGTCATTTCCAAAATATGGTGTTCCATTGTTTGCATTTAAATTATGAATGATGGTGTTTCATTTGCAGCCTTAAAAAAGTAAACATTTCTTTGTTGGATTTTTTTTTTTTTAATTTAGTTTTTTTTCTTTTCTCTCTGTCTCTCTCTGTCATAGTTTGGGGTCAGTAAGACCCAAAAGTAAATAAATCAAAATTAATAGCTTTCCATTCAACCTTATTAAAAATAAGAAATGCATCTTGAGGACCAAATCAGCATTCTAAAATAAGATGCATTAAAAGACTGCTTTGCCATCACAGAAATAAAAAAATTAAAAAAAGAATATATATATATATATATATATATATATATATATTTATGTTAAACTACTAAGTTATTTTAATATTTTTTTAATTTGTTTATTTTTTGCAACCCCAAACATTTGACCTATATGAAATGAAACCTTTAATTCTATGTAGAACATGTATAGAATATATTGAATTAGAAGTTTTCGAACCTAAATCTTATGAATAACAATTTTTTTTTGTCACTTGCTTTATAGCATAATGTTACAGAACATAAAATAATTTGAAATTAACAATAATTAACAGTAACAGTAGTTAACCGCCTGGGGTCGGCTATGTAATGCTATTGTAATGCATTTTTTTTCCTCATAATCATTATATCTTTAGGTTACATTTTATTTGGTAACACTTTACAATAAGGTTCATTATTAAACATTAGTTAACAACATTAGTTAACATGAACTAAGAATGAACAACACTTTTACAGCATTTATTAATCTTAGTTTCAGCATATACTAATTAATTGTTAAAATCGCAAGTTGTGTTTGTTAACATTAGTTAATGCAGTGTGAGCTAACAGGAACTAACAAAGAATTTATGTATTTTTATTAATTCACATAAACAAAGATGAATAAATACTGTAATAAATGTATTCATTGTTTATTTATGTTAGTTAATACATTAAGTAATGCAACAAATGACACCTTATTGTAAAGTGTTGCCTTGTTATGGTGTTATTACATAATTACTACTGTATATGGTTAGAATTAAGGCTTGGTAGGGCTGGACAATAATTCGATATCAATATATATCATGATACATTTGAATATATATATATATATATATATATATATATAATTTGATACATTAGCATTTGTCACTGAATGACGTTCAGTGTTCAGCCGTCAGAAAGAGCGGAACAGAACTGCATAATCACAGACGCGCTGCCAGCCCTCAGCAGTAGTTGGTTTGGTTAAGCTCCGTCGCGGAAAGTTTTAGCAACAAAACGAGTACCCCTGACCACAAAACAGATGTGGATGAACTAGCTTCCATAAGTAAGAAGGCAAACAAAATAGTTGATAATACAGGAAAGGCAGTGGTGTGGATCTTTAATGTGACTTGGGAAGAGCGAGTCATCTCGGGGAGTGATTCATTCAGTCGTGCATAGCGCAAAGTTCTTACTGGAATTAGTTCACCGGTATCGAGTCTTTGGGTTTAAGTCGTTCTTTCATAACGTGATGTGACAGAACCATAACCCTATCAAATGCAGTCCTGAAAGAGAATTGATTAGGTCATCCATCGAGTCTTCGGGTTTGAGTGTCTCGTTCATCACGTGATAGCCCCATAAGCCCAAAAAATTAACAACTCGAAAGACTTTATTTGATAGTTTATTTCACATTTCTTGTTTGTAAAGGCTAAATACAAATAAAATTATATATATATATATATATAATATAATTATATATAATTTTAATAGGAGGAGCCTGGAGGTCAGCCCTATGTAGTTGTGAATTAACGGGAATTAGTTAACATTACAAAAGTTACTTGTAGTTAGTAGAATGTCTAAATTGACTATCGAAATAAAGTGTAACCAATAAAAATGACAAAACATTCACTAAATTATAGATATGAAAAAAGTCATTTAAAATATTAACAAAAACTACAGTAGTATCTCAACGATCCTAAAATAACCCTGCTTTGAATAGAGATCACTTACATGGTCATCTGATGCACTAAGCAAGTTTCCACTCAGGTTGGAGTTCCAGGACAAACCGTATCCCTCCTTCTGGTGCCCCCGCAGTCTCAGGTCTGGACTACACTCTCCACTGGGGTCTGCAAATGGACAATTTCCAATTATTTAAAGCGGGTGTCTTTATGCTTGATTTAATATAGGACTGCAACAAATCTGACTGTCAAATAATCACAGGTGTATGCTGTACGGAAAACAACCCCAGTCATGATGTCACAGTTTTAACTTCACTACTACGAACTAAACGCATCTGAAACATACCAGAGGCCTGAGAGTGAGCTTCAGATTTAGCTTTTGTTTTGTACATCAAGCATGACCTTTTTAACGTAATGATGTATTACATACAAGGAAGAACAGCAAGGTGAGCATTTGTGCTTATAAAGCACATACATTTTTATTTATTTATTTTAAATGACAGATTGTTTGGGCAGATAAGACCCTTATTTATCTTCTGGTGTCGTTTATAGCCCTTTGAAGCCGCACTGAAACCGTAATGTTGACCTTCAACCATTTGAAGCTCACTATACCCTGGAATATTTTCATCAAAAACCATAATTTCTTTTCAACTGAAGAACGAAATACTTAAACATCTTGGATGACATGAGGGTGAGTAAATTATAAAAAAAAAAGTTAATTTGAAGGTGAACTAATCCTTTAAAGTCTGTATTCTGGGTCGGTATGAAAGGTGTTTAATGTGTCTGAACTTGTTTTGAGGATGTTTTTTAGGGCACATCATGTATTTTCTGAGAGTGACGGAGAGCTGTGAAGGTTGTGCAGAAAGCCTGTATACAGAGATGGTTTTGGCTTGCTTTATGCAAATGAATACGCTTGCACAATTCGTGATTCAAATTCACGAACATTAGAAAAAGGAGGAGAACCTTTTTTATGTGGCCATTTCTTCTATGTGTGGTAGTACAAAATAATCCATACAATTTTTTTGTGACTGAGACCCACTGACCTGGCTTGGATGGGTGTTTGGTGTAGTCAAAGACCAGCACATCAGAAGTGGGGGTCTTGGTGGCGATGATGCAGGGGTTTTGTGGCATGTATCTGGCTCTGTTCACTTCTCCTTCATGGTTGATCTTAATTTCAATCTCGATCTTTCCGCTCACTGATCCAAACCCTCCAAACTCTGGGGAAAAACACAACCATTAGTAATGTCCAACGTCTGATCTCCGTCTCATCAGTCAAATCATCAGTTTATATCATTCAGCTAAATAAAAAGATAAAAATGTAACACTGTTAAATCTGGTTTCAAAGACTTTCAAAACCTGAAAGACCTTTCCCTCCATTCAAAATGTTAGTAAATAACTCAAATGAATTAAGATGTTTGATCCAAGTCTTCTGAAGAGACCAAACTGTTTTATTTAAGGAACAATAGCTTGTATTCACATATAAACATTGATCAATGCACATGAAGAAACTCAAATAGAGTCAAACAGTACTTTTGTTTATATGGATTACTTTTACTATGTCTTAATTAACTTTTTGAAGCTTTAAAAAATTTGGATGCATGTTACTTTCAATGGAAGGAGAGAAATCTTTCGGGTTTTAATAAAAATATAAAGAGTTTATTAAAGCTTTTATATAATTGTATTTTGTTTTACATTTTCAAAAATCATGTTTTTTATTGTGCTTTATCGTGTTAGTAGCTGTATTTTTTTCTGTTATTATTTGATCAAAATAAAAAAACAATAAAAAAAAAGATTTTTGCTATTAAAGCTTTGTAATGACATGCTGTTAAGTAAACTGCGATTTATTTTCTATAATTGACTGTTTGAATGCCTTTAACATCCATCTAAATACAGGAATAAATATGATCCAGTCCACATGCATGAGGCTGTTGAAAATGTATCAAATTAGTGAAACGATTCCCTCTCATTCATCAAGTCAATCTGGATTTCTCCCCTAAAGTCTTGATCATACCTGCTGAAGAAACAAATACAAAAAATGAATTTTAGTATAATGAACTCAACATGAAGAAAATACTAAATTATCATCCATTCAGCTCTTACCTCCTTTCTCACTGTCGTAATGGGATGCGTCAAACTGAGCATCATCATTAGGGATCTGAACACTGGCGATAACCAAGTGGTTCTGCTCATCTGAAGTGTGTGTCCCCAACACCAGCCGATGAACCACATAGTCCTTTCCCTCAGGCCTAGAAAATGACAGACAATTAATTGTAAAAGTACTAGTCATGTGTTTCAGAGGATGGAGAGGCTAGTTACTGGATTACCTGTTCACATCAGGAAGCCACTGCACCGTCAAACTCGGCCACTCAAGTGCATGTGTCATGACTAGATCATACAGGAATGGTGTGTTTTTCTTCCAGATCTTGTATTCCTCATTTATTACTCTCTCCTCCACTGCATCGTCGTACACTAAGAAGAGAGGACAGGTAAATAAATTCGCGTCAACTGCATCCAAATGAACACATTGCACAATAATTGACACATGGAGGAGAGGAAAGTTCTTGTATTCTCATATACATGACCAGAAACCGACGTGTAACACCATCAAGTTCCTTAACTAGCAGTTACAGCGCAACATATGAATGATGGAGGGAAGTCAAGCACATTTCATTCTGCTTTGAGAAACCATTATTCCAGTCAGTATAATCATTTTATAAAGCCGGTAGCTTAGACCTAAGTGAATGCTGCTTATTTGATAAAAACTGGCTCAGACTGTGACTCTCATTCATTCCCATGGCAATATGTGGGTCAAAACCAATAGCATTTTAGGCTAAAGCTAACAAACTCTGGCAAAACAAAAAAAGCTGCACGAAATTCACTACGCAGAAACTTTACCTTCTTTGTCTGCCATTTTGGCGCGATTTTCTGCGGGGTAGCCACTTAATGAACTATGGGATTTACAGCCAAAAAGCAGAATAAACAGCTTTGCGGGGTTTTACGCTCACGAATCTTGCAACACCAGCTCGCTCGCGCATCCCACAAAACACGCGACGCATTCAGATTCGAGTCGTGCTTCTGATTCGACTCTCTTTATGAATCAGTCAAACTGATGTGTCCAATATCAAAATTAAAAGCAATACAAACCATGCAGCTAAAAAAATATTTTTTTATATACCGCTGTGAAGAATTGTTATATGTAACTCTTGTTTGGGGAAAAAATGGTTTTGTACAGGAAGAAGTTTATTCAAACGAGCCGTCCAAATGAATCGAATCATTTCTACAGTGAATTGACGTCCTCATGCTACTCTGAGCATGCGCGTTGACGTCACGTGCTTTTGAGCGCGACAGTAAATGTGACGTCGTCTCTGCGCGCGCGTTGTATGATTGGCGTGAAATGTGTTGCCTTTATGGAGAGTTTTGACGTTATTGTCTACCGGCGAAATGTGTAAATAATGTTTTAAAATGACGGACAATAACTGTTGCTTGCTTCAAACGGACCCGCCAGAGACGCAGGACTCTCAGAGTCGGTTAAATGAGTGTGGAAGTGCTTCTGTTGTGCTCAGGTGTTGTATGATAGTGTTATTCTGTAGCTGTGTAGAAATAAATAAGCAAACATTAAAATCTTTGCAATTTATTAAACAATCTTTATTTAATCTCTTTTTAGTCAAAAACAACGACGAGCTATTCTGAAACGAGAGAGAAGGAAAAGGAAACGTCAAGCTATTGCTAAATTAAGAGAAGCTGGTAATTTATAATAACTTGTATTATTTGGTTATAATTACACTGTATTTACATAAATTATTTTATGTTATCATTTGTTTATATATCTGTATGTGTGTAGATCATTCACAAAATGAGGAGCACAGAACTGAAAATGAGGAAGAACAGGTGGCTGATGATCAGAGGTTTGTTCTTTTAAAGTTCAGTACAATAAGCTGTTATCAATAGGACAAATTATTATTAAATGGACAAACTGCAAATGTGTCTCACTGTTTTGCAATCCAGTGAGCGATTACACCAGGAATGGCTGGAGAGAGAAAAAATTGCACAGGAAGAATTCAGGCTGAAGAGGGAAAAAGAAGAGGCGGCACAAAAGAGAAAGGAGGAAGAAGAGGTGAGCCTTTTGTGAAATAAAGATGTCACGTTAAAGCCCTGACATTCTGCAATGACCTGGATTAATCTCTATTTGGATATTCATATAATGCTCCAATATCTGAATTTTATATCCACAGAGGAGGATTAGAGAGGAATGGGAGGAGCAGCAAAGCAGAGAAAACGAGGAGCGGGAGCGGAAGAAGAGAGAGAGAGAGGTGATCCCTGCACTGGGAGGATAAAGATGCAGATGTCTACGTATATCCTCTATTGAACCTTATACCAATATCAAATATCAAAACATCCCATGCTACCTGAGGCAAATCAGCCTTTAAAGTTTGTCAGTCATACATAGACGCCATAAATCTTTCATGTGTACAGTGTGTGATTTTGTTTGTTTAGCAGAATATTGCATCTTCATTTCCTTAACTAAGATACACACAAATCATTAATGCAGCAAGTGTCCACTTCCAATGAAGAACATGTATCTTTTCATGTCACTTTGGTGTATAGTGAGAATTTTGCTTATTGATACTACAATAGAGAGCATAATTATTATGTGCAGTAAACCCATGTTGTGCATCCCTTTGCAATTAGGATTTGGGAATTGTTACATTATTTTTAAAAGATTAATTTGTTAATGCCACAGCTTTTAATACATTTATACTATATCACAAATCCAGAAATATTAAAACAGGAAATTGCATAAATAGACATGCTTTTAGATTAAAAAACAAAATTAAACTATTATTATAAAAAAAACTAAACTAAAACACTGAATTTGAGAACAATAAAACAAAAGAAACATATTTAATTTTACATTAAACTTTAACATTTATACACTTATGCTTTCAATTATTTAGATGATCTTTTTAATTTTACTTTTAACTACAGTTTAATTTGACCTGCATGTGCTTAATAATTATAAAATGTTTAATAAATCCCCAAACAGTTTGAGAACTCCTGCTGTAAAGATTTGACAAAAATATTTACAAAATACTGATAACTTTAGTTTATAATGTGCAAGTGATCTGACAGATTGTCTTAACCAATTTTAACAGACATGTGCTTGCACACCACAGAGTTTCACCCGCCATACTGTGTATGTTTGCACCATTTATAGGAAGCCGTACAGAAAATGCTGGATCAAGCAGAGAGTCAGGTATCATCTTGCTATCCGTGTCAAATTTAAGTTGGAAAATGCAGTTTGTTGAAATCATGAAAAGTCTCCTTTATTTTGGTGCACTTAGCTGGAAAATGGTGGTCCATGGAAAAACCCAGATGCCCCGAAGGATTATGGAACAGAAAAGGACAAAGCAAACTGCCCCTTCTTTCTCAAAACGGGTGCTTGTAGATTTGGAGAACGGTATGTATTTATCAAGCTGATGTTTTCAAGTAATTGATAATCAAAATTAAATTTCATTTCATGATGATTTTTTTTTTAACAGGTGCTCCCGGAAGCATGAGCACCCAACATCCAGCACCACTCTGATGGTGAGGGGGATGTTTGTGACCTTCGGGATGGAGCAGAGCAGACGTGATGACTATGACACTGATGCCAGTCTTGAGTACAGCGAGGAGGAAATGCATCAGCAGTTCCTGGATTTCTATGAAGACGCTCTGCCAGAGTTCAAGAACGCAGGGAGGGTGGTGCAGTTCAAGGTAACTACAATTAAAAAAACCTAAAAATCATCGGCATAATAGAAACAATAAATTATTATTGTTAACTGAAATTAAAACTAAAATGTTTAAAATAAAATAACAACTGAAATAAAATATATAAGATATATATTTACATATTGATCATATTTACAGGTTTCTTGAATCCACAGCAATTTTGTCATTACTGTCCTAATACTTATGAAGGGCACTGTGTGTGTGTGTGTGTGTGTGTGTGTATATATATATATATCCTCACACACACACATGTTTGTTTTGCTATATTTGTGAGGATACTGACCTAACAATATTTTTATCACCCTACACCAATCCTATACCTAAATCTACCCATAACAGAAACCTTTTTGCATTTTTACATTTTAAGATAAACTTAATTTAGCATTTTTAATAATTTATTTCCTTTGTAAAGACCGACCAAATGTCCTCACAGTGTCAAAAATGTCAGGTTTTACTATCCTTGTGGAGACATTTGGTCCTCACAACTATAGCAAAACACACACACACAGTGCCTTATTTGGTTTAAGTTTGACTTTTGTCTTTAGTATTTAGTTAATTAAATAAAAATATATATTAAAATAAATATTTTTTTATTAAATAAATGTGACTGTTTCTAAATGTATATTAAATCAGTTTCATAAATAAACAGAAATTTAATTAACAATCATTATTTCCCTATATTTTAATAGGTGAGCTGCAACTTTGAACCGCACTTGAGAGGAAATGTTTATGTTCAGTACGACACGTAAGTCCAGCATTATTACATTTGAGACATTGCTGCAGAGGAGCAACTTTTAATTTGGATATCTCTGTTTACATGCCTGCAGAGAGGAGAAGTGTAGAGAAGCTTTCATGATGTTTAATGGCCGCTGGTATGCTGGAAGACAACTGCAATGTGAATTCTCCCCAGTAACAAGATGGAAGACAGCCATATGTGGTAAGTATACGTTTCCTCATTCTATCACTATTTTTAGCCTTTTTTGTATATTTTATGTATTATATATAAAAGTAAATTCTTTAAATACCCTTATATCCTTTTTCTTATGTTTGCAGGACTTTTTGACAGACGGAAATGTCCAAAGGGAAAACACTGCAACTTCCTCCACGTGTTCAGAAACCCAGATAATGAATTCTGGGAGGCGGACCGTGATCTTCATATGTCCCCTGATCGCACCGGAGGCTTTTCTAGTCGCCGTCTGGGTAGCAGAGATGGAATGTGGTCCCAACGTGCAAATAGTCCTGAGCGCATATCCCAGCGCAGGAGGACAGATCGAAGGAGCCACAGTCGCGAGCGGTACAGTTACAGGGGAAGACGAAGCCGGGAGAGGCGGAGTCATAGCAGAGGGAGGCGGAGCCACAGCAGAGGGAGGCGGAGTCGAAATGGGGAAAAAAGAGAGAACAGGAAGTCAGAACAATCAACGACAAGGAGATCAATGTCTCAGAGAGAGCAATCCAGAAGGAGCAGGAGCCGATCCCACAGCAGAGAGCGGTTAAAACAAGGTGAATGTACATCAGCAGACTCGAGAAAACAGACTTCAAAATCAAACAGCCCGGAACGTGTCTCCAAAAGCAGATCTGTGAAACGGAGGAGTCACAGGATGGAAAGCCAAAGCCCAGAAAACTCTGATCAAAAGGATGCACATCACCACAAGCACTCTAAAAAGAGCAAGAAGAAGAAAAAGGGTAAAAAGAAACACAAAAGAAAGAAGAGTAAATCACGCAGCTCGAGCTCGGAGTCTGACAAAGACTCCCAGAATGAGGAGTGTGATGACATGCCGGCTAAATCAGAAGAACGTACAGCTGTGGCATCCAGCACAGGTTCACCAGCAGATGGAGTAGAGACAACAAATTTGGATGGCTGTGATCCAGAAGAGGAAGTCCATTGTGCGCTTACAGATGGTACCACATCTGATGGCATCACACAGTCTGGATAGTTTATATTAAGACAGTGTTTCTGTTGTAATAAAGCAGCTGTTGTTATTTTAGTTTGCATAACAAAAGTTTTCCTGATTTTGCTGATGGAAACCTTTCCTGTATTTTTATAATTAAATCTAGTCTTTTCTGAAAGTGTTGGTGATAGAAATTAAGTTTCCTTCATTTTCAGTGAGAGGTTCCATGACATCACATGGGTAAGCAGATTTTAAGGATCATTTTATTTAAGGTTGTGACAATGGCATGTAAGCAGCAGATATTTAATTTTATATTGTGATGTTCATCAGAGTGAAACAGATCAAAAAAAGAAAAAATGTAGGGGATGTGACGTCGAATCTGACTCATTTTCTCAGAATTGCGAGTTATAAAGTCACAATTCGGAAAACATATGCTTTTGTTTCTGCTCAAAATTGGACTTTATGGGCCGGTTTCCCGAACAGGGTTTAAGACTAGTCCTAGATTAAAATAAATGTTAAGAGCTGTCTAAACT
>JAUCMS010000012.1:9568223-9582871 GCA_032357445.1 Enteromius radiatus | reverse complement strand
AAGCTACATACCTTCTATGTACATATCAGACAACTATTTAAAATATTCTCTCAATGCATTCTATGGCACCTTTAAATGGAAATTCTATTTATATTTTGCTTTATTGATACATATTCTAGATCTTTTAGCATGATTCACTGGAGCATGTAATTTCAAAATATATGACAGAAAGTATTAATTTCACAATCCATCTTCTTTAGGCTGTCTTGTTTTTTCACAATTCAGTTCCCAATTGATTTTCTTAGAATTTTTAAATGGATGTCAAAGAATTACCTCACCTGGGCCTGTTCATTTTTGTCTTTTATCTAAATTAAATCTATTTCGAGCATACAACATTCACAGTCACGTCTACAGAGAGAATTAATAAATCAGCTGTACTGTATTTGTTCTTTTTTTTTATGCAGATACAATCCCTGAGGACTTTGAGACATTCAGAAGCCAGCAAATCCAGCTTTTTTGAACCCAGACTCAACAGTTCTTCTTTTTTTAACAAGATTAATGAATGCGAGTTGTATATTTCTGTCATGTGTGTCATATTTTGTACTCCATTTTTATACTTAGTGAACAGTAGTAGAGCTTTCCTCATAACCCCCTAATCACAGACTTAAATTGATGACACGGCATTAGCACTGAGAATTTAAATATATATATATATATATGTGTATTTTAAAAACACGTACAGAAATACAGGTTACAAAATATAAATGATATAACAAGAAGGCTCTGATATATGCAGCTGAGACATCATGCACATCCATATTTAGCATTTTTTTTCTTACAAAGGAAAAGGACCAGCAAAACGACAAAGACGAAATCAGTTCCTTCTACAATCAGTTACCACAAATAGGAGACAAAGATGACCACACCAGCACAGCGACTATAGAACTGGGCGTCTGGATAGATCCAACCCAATAAAAGCTCTAGACAACCACAAATTATATGTCCTAATATACCGTTAACTCCAATAAAGAGTGAGCACTGTTTATGCTCACGAAATGAGAGATCACAAAGATTCGATGCACAATCTGTAAGCTAACGCTCTCTCTTGAGTCTTTTTAATACTTATTAAACCTGCCTTAAGTGAGATGACAGTTGGCGAAATCAAAAATAGATCATCTTTACAGAAAGTAATCCATGTAGATGGCACTTAGTTTATGCTAATGCTATGATTTAAGGAGAAAGGGTTGTAATATTGTTCAGCTCTATCCTATGGGTCACTATCGGTACGTTTATCAAGAAATACATCCCATCTAGTCAGCTACGTCCTTATTAGTCTTAATGGTACGGACATGGTAATCATGGTCACTAACTGCTCAGCAGTTCTATTAAGGCTTAAAGGGGAATTTACGCTAAAGGGGGTTTGCTCTCACATGAATATTTAGGACACAAATGAACGTAAGTGCTGTTAGCTAAAACCGTTCCAGTTTGGCTGCATGCCGCATGTGCGCCAACAACAGATTTTTTTGTCCAATAAACACATGCAGTCTGCCCACATCTCCTAATGTTTCACAGGTTAAAGCAACAAACAGACTGAGCCCTTTTTTCGTTTTGCATTGGGAAGTATGTATATACATAAGTATATATACGCTTCCAGAATTGTTTTCCCTCTGAATTATCAGTGCAATACAGAAAACGGTTCACAAAGAACACCTTCATGATAAACCAGAGTTGGGGGGGGCGCATGTACAGGGTCGAACAGTCGGCATTCTCAGAAGGTAAAACAGTCCCAAGTTTCATGAGCAAAAGCTGCGGCCAGAGGATTTTAGAAGAAATGCACATACATCGGTATGAAAGCTGCCTTATCTTTGAGATTTCTGACAGGATTTCAGACGGAAACCCAAGATGCAAGGGCCGAGCAAATCGACAGGGGCAGGGGGAATGACCCAAACATGCTACAATCGTGATGAGCGGGGGAAAAATGCTACCAAAAATCAACAGAAAAACCAGCAACGTAACAGATCAGGAGAAAAACGAATAAAAAAAAACAATAGTGCTTTGGTCAAGCATCGTCAAGCAGGTCATTTGGTGTAATGCATAACACAGAGCCCCATTAATACATTCTGTTTCTAAACATGATCATAGATGTGGTAAAATGACACCACTAGCATTAACTAATACATGCACTGTGTCTCAGGGGTCTACATTGGTTTATGTGCAGTGAATCTTTTTACTGGAATCAGCCAAGCTAATGAAGACTTCATACCAAAAAAGCTAACGGAGACCTCGTTCTAAACTTCTTCTTTTTTTTTCTTCTCATTTTGACATGCAGTCGTCATGATAAGCTTTATGTACACTATTTTCAGGAGAGAAACGCGCTCTTGGTAAACATATGAAAACACTATTCTGAATGGCACAGTTTGAAGAAGAAAAACCGAAGCGAGTATTGCAGTTTTTGTTACGTTTAAATAAACCGCCATCTGAGCCAATCCCCATTTCTCAGCCCTAAATATTCATATTAAACCAGACATATTTCAGATTGTTGGTTAATGCTTTTAGATTGCATAGGAATCACAAATTGGATTTGCACAGTTTTAAGAGTTAGTATTTCCTTCAAGGACCCAAAATGTATCTGGCTGAACCAAAATGACTAAAACTTTTAACTTGCTCTTCATCCCCTGTATTATAAACATGTTTTTAGATTGACAAATTACAGTGGGGTCCAAAAAATTATATATTTATTTAATTCACCATGGGATAAATAATAAAAAAACTCACAATTTTCATAATATATAAACTCATAATTGCATGAAAAAATTGTGAGATTAAAATTATTATTGCATGGTGGAAACAAGCCTATATAATTCACTATTCACTATCAGTTCACTAGTTTGACGAAAAATAAAATAATCTCAAAATGAACTTTTTTAGAATCTTAAAATATCTTTCTTATCATCCCTTTGCTTCATGAACAGTCTGTACACAATCAACATCTTACATCATCATTTTCTTTGTTTTTTAATACATTTTACTGCAGGTTTGAACCGAGAAGCTGTGTTTTTGGACCCCACTGCATATAGAGATCATAACTGTGTCACTGAATTGTAAAGTGATTCCTAAGTTCCTTCCTATAGCGCTCGAAGGGAAAAACACATCACTTGATCAAGGTGCGACAGGGCTAGAACATACGTATGGGAATGACAAAAAACAAACTCCTGTAAACAGCACAAAATAAGGAGCATTACTCTCCCCAAGCCAGATGACTGACATCAGCTTCACAACAGAACCTTGAGTTAAGTTTGGCAGTACAAGTACAAACTATACAGCATTCAATACTAAACAAAATGGCACTGTTAAAACAAGAATATCGAGAGGAGAACACTTTGGAGACGATTAGAAAAACACGTTAACAGTTAAAAACAGCATTTTGTTCATGTAAGGCAAAATCAGGTCCTCTCACAGTGAAGTGTTCAGCAGGTTTCTGCAGCAGCTCGAGGGTCACATATTTACGACCACCGTTGAAGCGTACATTTCAGCCTTCAATTCGAATAAATAACATATGCGTACAGAAAGTCACGCAACAGTCCACAAAAACGGCAAAAGATGGGTCACATTTCTATTTAGACACTGCTGTCCTCCTGCAAGAAAACCGATAGCGAACGAATGAAACCGAACACCATTCTTGACATGTTTGGATGATACCAAAAATACTAGCAAAATGAATCGTCGTGGAAGCCATTTTGTAAAAGCAAACTTTATGCCTTTCGGCGTACATTGAGCAATGCTCCCTTAAACCCTTGATACACAATCTGGGGGAGTAGTGCTCCTTACGTAAATATGATTAAATAATATATATTTATAAAAAATAATTATAATAAATACAATCTAAATAAATATGTCGATTTCACACACGGATGGATAGTTCTTCAAAGATATGGCATAGTTACGTAAACGTTAAAAAAATAGATGAAATTTGGCAATTCATTTATAATGTAAATACGAATACACTGATAAACACCGGATGATCCATGAAATCATAAGGATAAACAACCGAAAAGGAATAAATAGACACCGTGCCTAGCCAAAAGATGAATAGGTGAAGAGAGTGGATGGTATTGCGCATTGGAAACGATCCAGTGTGGATACAGCACTTCCACCTCCACCACCCCCCCCCCAAACCCTGGCCCCTGGCCGCCGCCGCCTCCACCGGCCCCTGGCCACGAGCGGTTTGGCAGCATGCTGTTATGTGGGTGGTTGGGGGGACGTGGCTGGCCACTGACCAGATGGTGAACAGAGAGGCCATGCAGCAGAGTGTCTGGCTTCGAAGTGCATTCACAGCTTCACAGTCGATCCATGCGGAACGTGTCCTCGGTGGCTGGGTCGGCGAGAACCATATCCGGGTCGTTGAGCATGTGCAGTCCGTCCAGTGTCAAGGGGTCGATCTTCAGCTCGTCCAGCGGGAACTGAGAGTCCGCGTCAAAGCTGACGTCGCCAACGCTGGCCAACGAGTTGGTGAGGTCTTTGGAGAGACTCGGCGGAGATTCTCCCGTCACTAATGTGAGACAAACCAAACTGTCAGCTCAAATGCTTATTCCTGGGAACCAGTGTTGGGATGGTTACTTAATGGTTATATAATAGGTTACAGATTAAAAGTTGTATTTATTTGCATTTGTATTTATTTATAGAGCAATTTTCAGGCTACACAGTAAAAAAAAAGTCAGAAAGTCAGAAATTTTCGTCGGAATATTTGCACATTGAAATATAAATACGACCTCACGTTATGTCAATCATGTTAACATGCTGCTTCCGGAACTTTAGTCCGTCATAAAAAAAAAATTAGGAATGGGCGCGATTTTCTGTGTTTTTTGCAATATTAGCAAGGTCATTGCACACTGAGTTTGAAATTTTTGTCCGAATTTTCGCACATTGAAAAATAAATACGACCTCATGTTATGTCAAAATCATGTTTACACGCTGCCCCCTAAACTTCTAAAATCTGAAAATTTCGTATGCGTTTTTTCGTTTTCATTTTCTTAAAAATGTCTGAAGCGTATTAATTTGGACACCGAACATTTGTTTGGTGTCCAAATTAATGCTGCCATTGTGAACAAATTTTCAAAAGTGTAATCAATGTAGTCATAAAGCAAACTAGGGCTGTCCCTGTCAGTCATGCGACTGAGAAAATACTGTTTTATGTTTCCATTAAAAGATCATAGAAACCCCATAAAAACATTTTTTACAGCAGTGCTCTCATTATAACATTATGTATATGACAATAGTTATTAATGTTCTGCATTTCTGTGTGCGCTGAAGATGATCAGTAGTAGTCAGTTTATCTCATATAGAATACACTTCGTTATTTATACAACATAACGTTAATATTACGACTGCACAAAATGCTCCGAAAGCAGAAGTGAAGGCGTCTGTGCGGCTCGGAATGAACTCCTTTTGTGGACGCGTTCTTCACGCAACAACGTACACGACAGCTAAACTCTAAATATTCACAGCATTTATTATAATAGTGTTCTCATTATAATGTTATGTATATTACAGTTTCAGTCATAGTTATTACTATTCTTTTGTTTGTCCTGCTCGCAAAGAGAGCAAGAAGAAATGCTTTACTGCAGCTTAGCTCAACCAAATCTTATAACCAGAAATAATACACGATATACATAAACCAGCTGAAATGTTTCGAAAACACTTGTACCCAACCTGATCAGAAAAAATCCAGTCTTTCACTCTGCCTCAATTTGAGTCTCGTTAAAGATTTAAATCCCTGCCTCTAAGATGCACCTCTGTTGATCAGGGATCATGGAAAATGAAACGAAATTGAAATCTATAGGGGTGGCTGGATTTATTCACACAGGTTAAAATATTTAAAGCTTCTTTCTTTTCAGATTTTTAATTCACAAATTAAAAAGAAGACCACCAATTTCTGTAAACTTAATTTTGTAAACTAACAATTGCCATTCTGGATTTTGGCGTTCACTTGTATGGTGACTCTGAATTGCACACTGAGTCCAAAATTTTCAGATGCATTTTTGAGGGTTTCTTTTCTATTCGCCATCCGTCATGAAAATGCATGCTACGGATGTGCAAATGTAGAAAATTCAAACTGATTCAAAGGCAGTGTGTAAACATGGCTGATAACATGAGGTCGTATTTATTTTTTAACATGCAAAAATGTAAGTGTTGTAAATTACAAATAAGATAATTAAACCAAAACAATAAATTACCTTTAAAATTAAAATGAGCATTGTAACTTTTTATGTAACTGGTTACATTTGATTACTTAAACAACACACTTTAATTTGTGTTCTGAAAATGAACAATGGTCTTATAGGTCTGGAACAACATGAGGGTGAGTAATTAATGACAGAATTTTTGGACATTTTTGGGTAAACTAACCCTTTAAGCAAAGTTACTAGTTATATATTATAACTAGTTATAATAGCTAATAAGTGCAATTGGAATATAACTAGCTGTTACTGATAAACAAAGCTGGCTATATAAAAATACTCCTATAGATGCATGAGAGCTGAGCTAAAGCCATAAAATGTAAAAAAATAAATAAATAAAAATTCAATTAAGGCTGTGATGATAAATCGATGCAAAACCGATTCGTAAATGGATTCTGTAATTCTCTCTCTCTTGTAACTTTTCAAATCTATTGAAATGTTATTTTAGGTTCAAGTGTGTGTAAGGATTTAGAAACAAGTAGAGTACAGTAGTAGAGTACAGCAGTAGATTACAGCTAAAGCATGCAGCGCCATCTGCTGTTCAAAACTAAGTTCAGAAGCGCCATGCATTCAGAAAATCTCAGATTCATTTCTCCATTCCAGCCCTTATTTCAATACATTACTAATGAAAATCCTCAGGAGACACTGAAATATTCAGTGTTTGGAGCTATGACATGTTACTTTGCAAAAAGCTGATTTCACATTTAAGTGAAATCCTGTTGGAATAATTAAAGATTGCTTGTGTTGGTGTTAAAGGACCTGAATAATGGATGGACTCAAAAAAAGGTTGAGAGGCACAGATACAGATAAAAACCCTCAGTGCAATTATAAATGTACCTCTCTGACATCTCTTGGAAAGATATAGAGAAGTTGACGTTGAAGCGAAAGACACACAATACCTGTGAGAATGATGTTGGGGATGTTGCCATGGCTACTGTAACCGAGCTGCTGTGCGTCCTGCTGACCGCCATGGCTCCCGGTTAGACCCATCATGGCCGCCTGTGTGTAGTTCAGCGTTGAACAGTGACTAGAGCCTCCTGGATTCTCCATCATGTTCATGTTGAACTGCTCCAGCTTCACCGTCAGCACGAGAGTGTTTTAAAGTCAGCATTAATTTTCACAATCTCTAAAAACAACAAAAATTGTAAAAAGTGTTTTGAAATGAAACACATGTACCTGGTTTGATAAGGCATTGGTCTGTCTGGAGGGAAGTTGCTGATCATAGAATGAATCTCCAAAGATGCTTCCAACCACCTGAATATGCTGAACCAAGACACACATTATGAGCAATACATCTGAAGAAAATTAGCCACATACTGAATACTGTTACTGGTCAAAGCTTTGAAGAGTGATCATTTTTCAATGTTTTTGAAAGAAGTCTCATGCTCACCAAGGCTGAATTTATTTAATCAAAAACACAGTGAAAAGAGTAATATTGTAAAATATTATTACAGTTTAATTAGACAATTTTCTGTAATTAATTCACTCTCATACAAAGCTGAAATTTCAACATACTCCAGCGTCACATGACAATCATTCTAATATACTGATTTGCTGATCATTTCTCGTTATTTAATAATGTTAAAAATGCGTAATATTTTGTAGAAATACAAACGCTATTCAAAAGGTTTTTTAAATATTTATTCATTATTTCATGTACACAAAACATTTATATTGTTACAAATATACATATTACAATCCTTTATTGTGATTTCCACAAAAAACCTAGATATGTTTCTTGAGAAGCAAATCTGAATATTAAAATAATTTCTGAAGATCACACAACATTAAAAACTGGAGTAATGATGCTGTGCATCACAAAAATAATTATATTGTAACCTAGTTTAGGTACATTTCAGATCTTTTTAATCAGCTAAATTCATCCTTAGTGAGCATAAGGGAAAATCTTATTTCCTAAACATTTGTCCGGTAGTGTATGAAAGACTACTGAAATGGGTGATAATGCAGAGAGAAGTCCACACTGAGATGCCAATAAACCAGAATGTAACCACAGAAGTGTTATGCTTACTTGTGGTGAGCCGCCGGGTGAGAAGCCCTGATTGGACACTGGGGATGTTGGTGACTGATTGGCTGAAGAGCCGGTCTGACTGCGGTACTGTTGGGAGGAAGAGACCCACTTGAATTATTACAGAAATGACCATATCGACCTTAAGCAAACTGTGTAGAGAAGGAGAAAAACATACAGAACTGGCAGTTCCACTTGTGACTGTCTGTGATTGGCTGGCAAGAGAGGGCTGGGTGGTGTTGGGGGTGGAGCTTACGGTGAGAGGCGGGAGGCGTATGAGACGAATGTTCTGAGGGAGGCTGTGTGGCTGTTTCTGCAGGTCGTTCAGTAAACTCAGCAGTGAGTACTGAGACAGCTGCTGCTCCAGGGACAGGCTGTCCATCGCGATTGGCTGTGACAGCAACAGACAGGATGTTCATATCCATGCATTTACACTAATTCACCGTCAGTGGTCCGCGGTTATCATAGTTCACTAAAATAGGAACTAAAGATAAAACCATAAAACAACATCTTTGTTATTTGAAGTAAAATAAGCCTTAACTGAGATATTTTAAGAAATATATTTGAGAAAGTTTAACTTGATATACTAAAATAACTCAATAAAGATTAATAAAAACTATTTAGACACATACATACAAACAACTAAAAATTACAAAAACACAACAACATAAAAAAAAACTTTTACATGAAAACAGAAAATGTTAATAAATTGGAATTTATTGAATAGAAGATAATAGAAATTCAAATGCAATTATATAGCACTTTATTAAAACTGCTTTTGGTTTTTTTCAGTTGGCCTACACACTGGTGCATACCTAATTTAAATATTAGAGTTAGACTTTTTTGGGACCTCATAGATTGCTAGAAATGAAAGGGTTAGTTTACCCGTTATCATGATGCTATTTTTGTTTTCAATGCGCAAAAAAGTATTCTCCTATAGTCACAAAACTGTAGTTGTGCCACTTGATGTCACATGAACTTTTTTTTACCAGTGTTTTTACCACGTTTCTGGATCTGGGATCACTTCAGTTGTATTGCTGTTTATGGAGGGACAGATGTCTCTCTAATATCATCATTCTGAAGATGAACGGAGGTCTTATGGGTTTGGAACGACACGAGGGTGAGTAATTAATGACAGAATCTTCATTTTTGGGTGAACTAACCCTTTAAGTCGCAGGGGTATATTTGTAGCAATAGCCAACAATACATTATATGGGTCAAAATTATACATTTTTCTTTTATGTCAAAAATCTTTATGATATCAAGTAAAGATCGTGCTTCATGAAGGTATTTTATAAAATTCCTACCATAAATATATCAAAACTTAATTTTTGATTAGTAATATGCATTGTGAGGAACTACTTTAAATGCAATTTTCTCTGTTTTTTTGCTACCTCAGGTTCTATATTTTCAAATACTTGCATTTGAACCAAATATTATCCTAACAAACCATAAATCAATGAAAACTTGTTTATTCAGATTTTCAGCTAAATTTAGCAAAAACGAACCCTTATGCCGGATTCTGTGGTCCAGGGTCATATATTCTGACTTCAAACATAGGCTGTGCTGTTTGGGGCGTCTGGCTCACCTGTGCGATGGGTATCTGGGGGGAGACGGCAGGTGGCAGCGTGGGAGTGGGCGGCTGTGGGCTGATATTGGGTGAGGGGGCGGGGCCAGTGTGCTGGGATGGAGGGGAGGGCGGGACGTGACTGGCAGCGCTGATGCCCAGGTGTGTGAGGTTGGTGGTCAGGTTGCTGGTACTGCTGGAGCTGGATGTAGGAAAGGTAATGGGGTCGTCTGGATCCAGCGGGGTGGGGAGAGGAGGAGGGAACTGGATGTTTGTCAGATCAGGTAAGGAGCCGCCGGTGCTGTGAGCAGCTGGCATCAAAGAGCTACTCATTTCTTGATCAGGGGATGGAAATATGCTAGAAAAATCAAACAGAATATGCAGTGAGATGATGCAACACTTCTAAAACAACGAGACACATGTAATTGAATAAATCTCTTACATTATATATGTGTGTACTGTGTATATGTATTATATGTATATAGAAATACATACTCATACAGTATATATTTTTATATATATGGTATATCCAAATATATGTATACACATGGATGTGACTATTCACAATTATTAAAACAAAAAATATTAACATGCAATGTATCTTTTTCAAAATCAGAAAATCATTTAAAATCAAACATTTTATTTAAGTAAGGTCAAATAAAACCATCTAATATTGCAGTTCCATTGGCCAATTATTTAAGCATAAGCATAAAAGCCCATTTTTACCTCAATTTAGCACATGATGAGCGTCATTTTAGTATCTAAAGTAGCAGCCACACTTTATTTTCTCTAGTGTTAGTGTTTTATATTTTCCAGCACATGAAAAATGAAGTTTTAGCCATGATGAACTTACTTTATCCCAGGAACATCACAGGACTCTGTGTGCAGAGATGCTTTGGGCTCGTCTTTCTCCATCTCTAATTCAGTGTCCTCTGTGTCTGGAGGGGTGAGCAACAACACTGCAGAAAGAGACAAATGTAGATGAACTCCTACCAGGTCACTGTACATGAGGAAAGCATCATCTTACATATACATGTAAGTCAATGACAAATAAGTGTCCACAATAAAAATGATACTTAAAAAAAAAATCTAATTAAAAAAATAGTCACTTTAACTTACACCATAATTCATAATTTCAATATTAATTCATATACATATTCTTATGTTTTATGTTTATTATGAGGAGTTATTATCTGATATTTCTTCAAATAGGTGAGCAAGTGCTACATTTCTCAGAAACTAATGAAGAAACAAACACATCTACAATTTAAAGGCCTGAAGATGTATTTAAAATTAAAATCCATTTTAATTCAATGCTGTATTGCGATAGGGGGGAACCCTCCCAAATTCTTACATGTTTTTACTCCTTTCGACTGCAGTTCCTGAGATCCACCAACAAAAGTGTCCTGTGGCGCTGGATTCACAGCGCTCTGGTGTAGAGCTGAGTCAGAGTTGGTTCTGCAGCAGACCGGCAGAGGTGTGAACATGTAAAAACACTATGATTTATGACCTTTAGGCAGGTTTTGTTGATTAGCTTATGAGAAAAGTTACTTTACCTTCTCCAACTTGTGTCGGGAGGTGGTGACAGATATACCGAGCCGTAAGGACAGCTGTCAATGTAATTAGGGTTAAGGACAATGTCTTGCACACACACGAAAATACACACTCTATCAGTTAAAGGAATAGTTCACCTAAAAATGAAAATTCTGTCAAAATTTACTCACCCTCAAGTAGTTCCAAACCTGTATGAACCAGGCTTTTTTGGGACACCATAGTATTTTTCTTCCCTAGCATGGAAGTAAATGGCGACCCAAAAAAACAGTCTGGTTACAAACCTTCTTCAAAATATCTTTTGTGCTCAGCAGAACAAAGAAATTCATACAGCTTTTCAGAATTTTTTGGTGAACTATTCCTTTTTGTAAACCTTGGCTGTGTCTAATAAAGCTGAAGGATATCTGACGTCCGTGCTTGTCCACAGAGAGAGGTCTGCGATGCGGAGAAGCGATGCGATTCCTGTCACGATACACGCGGTCCACCAGGCCGTGATGTCGGGATGTCCGACTGGTGTCTAAAACGGTTGTCTGTAAACGAATCGGATTTGTTCAAGTCTTCTTTAAATGACTTTTCACAAAGCATCATGACTTTTGCTGCAGTGTCGGGGCAAATAAAAGCACAAAACATGGACTAGCAGTATGAAAGCTCAGAGCGATGAGAAACGTCCCGTTGTCCTAATGTGTCATAAATGAAGAGCGATGATAAAGAAGGAAATGACGCATCTTTCCATCAACTTTGCTACATTTAACCAATTCATAAAAAAGTTGTTCCAGACAAAAATCTGAACTTTTGGTTCATTCTTTGCTTTACAAAGCTGATCATTACTAATTTGAACCTTCAATTCACACTTAAAGGTGGACTGAATAGCATCAATATGTGCATTTCTTAAACAAAACTCATTTTTTCCTATCAAAATGGTTCATAAAATTTAAATAAAACAAGCTTTTAGCTTTGATAATATCGCTTATATGTTATCAGTTTCCATCTTGTTAAGATTTTGTAACATCTCTTTAATTAACAAAAGTCTTAATCACAACATCTTGCAAGAAGTGACAACATTTTGGTGGCAGACTGAAACTATTATTATATATATATATGTATATTATAGCCGCACTCTAAAAGCTATTGGTTTCAATTTACAGAACTTGTTTGACAATATAAAAAATAAAAACATTAAACACACCCTCACATAAGCTAACTCTCAATATCTCATTAGTGATGATTAAGTTTAGCGTTTATGTCTACTTTGTTAGGCTCAATATGGGTAATATTGGTCACATTGAAAATTTGCCTGCATAACCAACTTTAGCACAGAAAATCTGCAGAGAAAACTATTTCTCCTACTGAAATAAATGTAATTTGCTTGTAAAATTTCACAGAGCAACTTACGAGGAATGACCCATCAAATGCAGCGTTCTCCAGTTAGGATGTTTATGAAACTGTGATCATCTGAACGGAAATTCATTCATAAAGTGACAGCATAGTGTGTACGACAGAACTTATAAAGTTTCTAAGGTCTCACCTGAAAAGGGAGGTCAGTGTTGCTATTTCCAATCTGATTGACATTGGGCAGTGACCCTCCATAGCACTGAGCTCGATTCTGGCCTAGTTGCAAATACTGGGTCTTCTGTAACTGCAGCTGTGCAAAATAACAGTGCGTGAAAAGCAGCAGTGAATGACGTAATGAATGCATGAATGAAACGTAAAACACTTTATCATGTGAGGAATGAGGAAAGCAGACCAGTGCGAGTTAATAAAAAGTAGCAAAACATGGTATCGACTTGTGTGACGCATACTATAACATATGTTCAGCAATAAAAAGGTGAAACTAGAGACTGGAGCAAATTCCTCAAACATGGAGGGTTAGTTTATTTTTTTATTGTTTCATTTCATTTTATTATTGATTGATTAATTGACTGAATTTCCCTCAGGAAAAAGATTCAATTGACTTAACATATGTTGGCCAATATGTTTATTGACACTGATTTGAGAAGAATTGTTTTTCTTTAGAAATATTCTTTAAAGTAAAATAGCACATTCGACAAAATGTGTAAGCTAATAAATATCAGAAACCAAATAATAATGTAAAAGTACAATACAAAAAAATAAATAAACATTGTTTTGAACAATTTGCCTTGACTTGAAATAGAAATGGATCTAGACTTATTTTTGTATCACTGATATACTATTATAGATTTTGCTAATATACTGAATTAAACTTTATTTTTAGATTTTCTGCTGACTTTCATTTTAAATAAAATAATTGTAGTTTTTAAAAAAAATTTTATGTTGTACTAATTTTTATTTTAGCGTATACACTTCAAATTAAACCAAACAAAAACAAGAAAGTTGCGTTCACAAAAAAATATGCACAATTTTTGTAATTCAATGTATAATTCAGTGTTACTGTTTTACTTTATTGTTTATGAAATTTACAATCATTTTCTAAATGACAGTTATTTCTACACATTTTTTTCCCAGTGCTCGCAACTCGTTTTATATATAAATGTAGGTTATGTTTTACATGGATTTTAATGGATTTAGTTTTTGCATGCATTTGTTTTACCCAACAGTTTTCACAAAAACATGACAAAACTAGGATTGACAAAACAGACTTTATCAAAACGCAACACCTTTAGACTTTCAATTTAATATCTATAGTTACTAGGACATTGTGTGACAACTTGCCCCCATCAATGACATTTCGTCATTAAATAACTAGCTTCTGATACACACAGAGAACGAGAAATAAAAGCGAAAAGCAGCCGCGATGCATTCAAGGCCGGAACAGGTCTCTATGCAGATGTGCATGACATCTGTCCAGCATCTCTCCCCAGCAGCATCCTCAGCATCTCCCGCTACACTCAACCACCGGAACATTATTACCGTCCTGCACCGATTAGTCACGGCTCTCAGGCGACAAAAGAGCTCTTAAATCAAACACAGGCTACATCCTACATAGCAGCTGCGCTATGCGCGTGCTTAGCCGCCGTTTCTGACACACGTACCCGCGCTGCTCGCGTGATGCTCAGGTCTTTCATGACCTCCTCAAACGCCGCCGTCTCCTCCGCCTGCTTCTGGTTGTGGAGGGCGATTTTCTCGCTGAATTTTCGCGGATTGTTTGAGGTCGCCATCTTCCGTTCTTCTCCAAAACACAGAGCGTTGCGTGAGACGCGTTGTGCGCTGCCGCGGCGCGGCGTCATCACGGGAAGAGTTGTGGGCATTGGAGTCCACCGGAGGAGTGTCTGCCCAATAAACACATCTACGTTGTGGCGACGTCGCTGCTACGTTCCATTTCTACTCTGGCAACGTTGTTGTCTACGTC
>JAUCMS010000012.1:9554606-9568123 GCA_032357445.1 Enteromius radiatus | reverse complement strand
CGTAGAACGAACAACCTTTTAGCCACGTTGTTACAACGTGGCTAAAAGGTTGGCTACGTCTAGGCAACGTTGTGTGTTTGTTGGGTGGTTGATAAACACACACACACACACACACACCTCTGTATAGCTATCTTTGTGAGGACATACATTGACTCAATGTAATCTCTAGTTCCTGACCCTAACCCATACCCATCAGAACTAAGTGCTATACCTAAACCCTTACCCTAAACCTACCCTTTACCCGATTATAACCTGACCCCTAAAAGCAAGTCTTGACCCTCAAACAAGTCTTTAGGGCTCCCAGAAAGTGAGGACTGGCCAAAATATCCCCACTTTACAAAAATGTCCTCACTCTGATGGTCTAAAACTCAAACCGGCCCTCACAAAGATAGCTGTACAAGTACACACACACACACACACACTCCAGCTGAATGAAATGTCTTCCTGCGTCACGTATTGAGAGAAGAAATCTGCTGTTTATGCTGCAAAAACTGGTAAGAGACGCTTAATATGAGGCTAGAAACCACTAGCTTTTGCTGTACCTTTTGCAAATGCGTCAAAACACATTTAAGAATATGCAGTCCTGTTTTCTGCTAAATTGATCAAAGTTAAGTTAGTTTATGATTTTAAAAAATATAAATTATTTGACAATGGATAGAAGACAGTTATATAAATACGTTTATATACAGAGATCAAAATTGTATCATTTTTTTAATCCCACCAAAAATACAGATTGAATCTATAAAGCTCTGTTTACACAAAGCAAAAACAACAACCCATGTGTGTTAGTAAAACACTCAAAGGAAAAAATATTTTTGCAAAAGCACATCAATGAAAAAAAGAACAACAACACATTTTGATGTATTTTTATTTAGACCACACTGTAACAGACAACATAAAAAAATGGATAAATCAAGAACACAAATGTAATTTCACACATGGAAGCAGGGACGGATTATGGGTTGTGTGGCCCATTGTAGGCAGAGGATCAAAGAATGTAGGCCCTCTAAAATAGACAAACGAAAATACATTGTTGATAAGCGTTGCAAATTGTTTTGGGCTACCCCTGCACCCCACGGGCCCCTGGGCAGTGGCCCCGCTGGCCCGGTCCGTAATCCGTCCCTGCACGGAAGACAAATGTGTAAAAGTATAACTGCAATAATGTTACCAATACCAATACATTCATTGTTATTCATTCATACTTTGTACAAAAATTCAAATCAAAATTAGAACAGGATTTGTATTAAAAAAAAAAAGATTGGAAAGAGAGATTGAAAGTTTTTTGTAATTTAACCACATGCTATAAATTTCAGATGTTCATAAATGCACTTATACAAAGAATTTACTTTAAATCTAAGATCGACAATAATTAAATAAATTGTAAAAGCTTATTCAAATTCCAAACTTAAACGGTTGTTTACATAGAACCAAACAGCACTTTAAGTGCTTTTATCAGGTTGATTAAGGCTGATCTGTGACGCAAGTACAAGATTAAAGGCCATTTATTCGTAAGACCCAGCTGACCTGCTCAAAAGTCTTACCAGATATTCTCCATGTTTATGTTTACATTTATAATCAGCATGTAAATGAGTCCTGAGCTAAGGGTGACAGTCACTTACTGCTGTAATGATGGTCATTTACCTATCTATATGCATACACACAATGTGTTTTTGGACACCTTAAAGGAATCTAAAAAACATTAACAATTAAATGTAATAAACAATTCAACAAATCATATTATTAAATAAATAAATAAACAAAACCAAGAGTCAAGAAAAGTAGTTTTTTTTTTTTTTTACATATTCATACTTTAGAAACATGCCAACACAATATCATTACAAAAAGTTTGTGCCATAGTTCCTTTTTCCAATTTACCACATTGAATATTAAAGTGCATAATGAAATGTGCTTGTTTAGTGTACCTAACATTTTTATTCAGTTAAAAAAAATAACTGAATAGAGATTAAAGAAAAACAAATCTTACACCGAGGTATCAATATTTTAAATGTCCCCTAATAAATAAAAAAAAAAAACAAAGACAAAACTGAGTC
Organism: Enteromius radiatus; assembly: GCA_032357445.1. Classification (NCBI taxonomy): domain Eukaryota; kingdom Metazoa; phylum Chordata; class Actinopteri; order Cypriniformes; family Cyprinidae; genus Enteromius; species Enteromius radiatus. Next base: position 9,566,072 of record JAUCMS010000012.1, on the reverse strand, counting down.
ATGAGAATTTTACCTCCACTGCTGCTCTGCTTCTTCATGGTGGCAAACACAATTATTTGCCAGTTTTAAAAACACAAAACATTAAAAAAAACCCAGAACTATGATGAAAGAACTTATATCAGGAACCTGCCACAAAATAGCTTAACAAAGCTTCACAAAATATATAAACACACCTGCCACAACATCTTGCTAGTGGTGTTTCTACAAATGATCACAAAACAAACGCCTGAAAATTGCAACATATAGATAAGGTCTTCTGTTTTGATCTCAAGATCATTTAGAGCAGGGGTAGGCAACGTCAGTCCTTGAGTGGCGATGTCCTGCAGAGTATCACTCCAACCCTAATCAAACACACTTGAACAAGCTAATAGAAGGTCTTCAAGGCTACAGGCAGGTGAGGGTTTTTAGGGGTTGCAGCTAAACTCTGCAGGACATCGACACTCCAGGATCAATGTTGCCTACCCCTGATTTAGAGGAATACAGGAGATCTGAGCTGAACCCAAGAGATTCACACACTGTGGTAATCTACAAGAAGAACCAGAGCTTTAAATCTTGAGAAGAGCATGCTACGGTTCATTATTTTAAACCTAGAGCCTCTTCAAAGTGCTGGCAGAGCAGACAATTGTGTCAAAATTGTAGCTGGCGGACCAAATTCAAAATATCATACTAGCTTGTTTAGCGTTCTGCAAACTCTTTCCCAGAGGACTGTTCTTAGTTTTTTTTGTCAAACAATTCATTCAGTCATTCAGAATGACACAAATTGGAATAAAGTTTTGTTGTAATAATTGCTTGTGAATAGTTTTTGCTTTCGTGCCATGAGAGCAGGCCATAAATCCTTCATGAAGTCGCTGCTAGCCCATTCAAGTCTGTCATCAGTGCAAATCCCACAGGCACTTGTGTGAAACCCTCATTAGTATGAAACGGGGGAATCTACAAAGACAACATTACTGTATGAGAAGTGTGCAGAAAGATGCTTCACATTCTCAAAAATCAAATATAAAGACAATATGTGCTTACGACTGGTTGGTTGTTTGTTTGGGGGAAGTACAATAAGTGTAACGAGCTATTTCCACAAAAAGATTAGGAACAATTATGATCTCTTTCCCACTCATCTCTGCATTATAAACTTGCACTATACCTCTGGAAGTTATGTGTTGTGAATACATGTAGGATATTTACAAAGATGAAGACATTGTTCCAATGTTGTGGGCCTATTCAAGTCTACCGTCAGTGGAGATCTCATAGGGACTTGTACAAAACATGGCAATCTACAAGGAAGGCCAAAGACGACAATACTGCTTGAGAAGTGTGTAGGAAGAAGCTTCACATTCTTAAAAAGTGTGCTTTCATATCGTTGTGAACAAACCTTCAATCATGCACGCTTCAAAAACAAAGACATAACATCATGGCTTTTGAAAGAGGCAAAGCCAATTACACCGTTACCTTCACTGCAGTCCAGTTGGCCACTAAATCTTAAGCCTAAATACACAGTAAATGCAAAATGTGCTTAGCGCTGGGTGGTTGTTTGAGGAAGTACAATAGGTGTACAAGCTATTCCCGCAAAAGATTCTGGAAAATGAAGATCTCTTTCCCACTCATCTGTCTCTGTATTATAAACTTGCACAATACTAGTGACGTTATTGAGGTGCCAGTTGTACCCTCCGACTATATAGATCTTTTTATCCAGCAGACAGCAGCCAGCCTCTGATTGGCCAGCTCGCATCGGTTGGACTGTTGTCCATTGATCGGTCTCTGGAATGTAATACTCGACAGCTAGTACATCAAAGCAGCGGTCAACATGGTCCATTCTGCCACCGAGAGCATAAATACGGTTGTTTACACTGATCATAGCATGCAAGACTCTTGGTTCGTTCATGGGACACTTGAAGTCCCACTGATCCGAGATGGGATCATAGCAATGGAGAGTCTTCTTATCCTCCACAGACACCCCGTAACCTCCTGAGACATAAAGTTTCTCACTGCACGTCGCTCCGGCGTGACCCCAGATCCGCCTTTTGAGGGAATCTACATAAGTCCACTCGTTTTTCCTCGGACAATAGCACTCTACAGAGGACAAGCTGCCGGAACGGTTGCGTCCTCCGGTAGCGTAAAGTTGTCCATGCAATACGTTGAGCTGAAACTGAATACGACTCTCTTGCATGGATTGGATTCTAAGCCACTGGTTCAGATGGGGATCGTAGCGGAAGCAGACGTCAACTGCGCCCTCTCCACTGCGATACTGCAAATGCTGCCCACCCACGACGTACACAAAATTGTCGAGAACCGACACGCAGGCATGGCTGCATCCCATCTCCATTTCGGTCAACTCTTTGAACTGTCGCACTGTGATTTCGGGCAGATAGTAGACTTTGCCGCTGACCGTTCGATCGTTGTCGGTGTAGGGCGTACCGCCGAACGTAATTAGCGATGTGACGTCTGAGCGAATGGAGGTGCGCAGTGATTGCATTTCGTGCTGTCGGAATGGAAGGATCTGATAATTGAAGGCCTCTAGGAGAAAGTGTCGACATTGCACATCCTCCACCATGATGTCGACAGTTTGGACGCTGTCCACGAGTTCAGATGAACGCATTAGCGGGAAGCGCACATGGCAGAGCACTTCGCTGGCCCCCGCTCGCCTGGACGCGTCATGCTGCAGCCAGCGGATTGCCGCGTGGAACAAGTCAATTTCGCTACAGTTCTTCAACTTGTTGCTCTGAAGGAAGAAAACCAGTCGTTCCTTTGGAATGTGAAGGAAGTCGTCCTCCTGAGCTATCTGCAGGAAGTGGCGGAAGGTGAAAGCGTCGACCGACTGCTTAAGGGATGAGAGGCTAAAAGTAGTGGCCATCTGGCCGATGTTTAGGCAAGTCTCAACGCTCATGGCCGATTTCAGGAACTCCTCACAAAGTTCCACCACAGGAACCATTTGCAGGAAGACAGCTGCACCAAGAACATCCTGAATACAGTCCAAGTCCAAAGTGACCTCAGAACTGTAGGCGAAATCAATAATATGCTTCAGTCCTCTGGCTGACAGACCTTTTAGCTCGATGGTGTTCTGGTTTGACTCCTTCATTCCTCCAGTAAACATGGCTCTGTATGGATCAAGAAGAAACAACTTTACACCTTTGTTCAAATGTGTGGCAAATGAGGGGATCCCTCTCTGGACTCTTAATTATATCATTCTACTTGATTTAAGTTAAGCCTTTGATACAATTTCTCATCAAGTTCTTTTAGTTAGTATTATTGACGTTCCTCTTAGTTGGTTCAGATCTCATCTTGCTGGGCGCACTCAATTTGTTCAACAAATTTCAGACCGGAAGTTTCCCCTGTTAACACTGGTGTTCCTCAAGGCTCTGTTTTGGGCCCCCTTTTATTTATTAGGTTACCCTTTTTGGAAATATGGCATTCGTTTTTATTGCTATGCCGATGACATCCAGTTCTATTTGTATTCTAAGCCAAATTCTACCCTTCTTTCTTCCTCTCTTTGGATTATTTATAAGAGATTAAATCCTGTATTTTGCCAAGTTTTCCTTCATGGCACTAAATCTAATTTGTTTTCTACCTTCTGTTGATTACTATATAATCTTTGTCTTTTGAAAAGCATGTGAACAATATTACTTGGTCTGCGTATTTCCATCTACAGAACAAATCAGTGGTCTTCATCCATTTCTCACACCAAATTCCAGAGATATTCTTGTGCATGCTCTAGTTACCTCGTGCATTGATTATTGTAACTCTTGTTTTTGGGCTAACTCAAACTCCTTCACAAACTTCACTCGGTCCAGAATTCAGCTGTGCGTATAATCACTAGTCACTAATAACTAGACACAATAATCACTTCTTCCATCGAGCATATCACTCCAGTTTTTCATTGGCTTCCTGTTAAATATTGAGAAGAGTATAAGATTCTGCTTCTCACTTTTAAAGCTCTTCATAATCTTGCACCCACATATCTCTATGATTTGCTTCATATGTACACCCCAACCCCCTTTTCCCCCTCTGTTATATTGCACCCATTTGCTAAAATAATTTATGTTCACTTGTTTTCCTAATTAAATGTACACACAGTACCCCATATTGACAGAAAAACACAGAATTGTTGACATTTTTGCAGATTTATTAAAAAAGAAAAACTGAAATATCACATGGTCCTAAGTATTCAGACCCTTTGCTGTGATGCTCATATATTTAACTCAGGTGCCGTCCATTTCTTCTGATCGTCCTTGAGATGGTTCTACACCTTCATTTGAGTCCAGCCGTGTTTGATTTTAGCCAATATGGCATTTAACTGTGCTGCTCAATCTCTGTAAATCTCTTTTTCAGTCTCTCGTTTAGATTGGCTTTCTCTGATCAATTTTAAATTATCTAAATGTCAACAGTTGTTGTTTGCTTTTTTGTTGTCTTGATTTTACAATTATCACTCAACTGTACAGTGCCCTTGAGTGTCCTGAAAGGCGCCTTTAAATAAAATGTATTATAATTATTATTTATTTACTATTATTCCATACTTTTACGCTAAAGTGCAACAGTGACCATTTACTTTTTTAGCACTCTCAATTCTGGAAATATTTCCCCCCATTCATTTTCTACATAGAAAATAAATAGTGTTGAACTAAAACAACAATACAACCTTGATCAAGGAGATACTCACTAAAGATGCGTTCATCCATTTGCATGTATAATCTCTTCCTGTTCAAGTGCTTTTTTAAAGTGTTTTTAAAAAAAGATATTTTTGAGATATTATTTGAGAAAGAGCTTTTGATAGAACTGAAGTAAACCGTTTTATCAAAGTTTCTGTGAAGAAGAAACTAAATTCTTTATAATATCTTACTTTATGTTCAACAGAAGTATCCATATAGGTTTGAACCAACTTGAGGGTGATTAAATGTCAATTTTCATCTACACACAACTAGTCATTTGGACTTACTTTAATAATCTCGCCATTTGCAGCCCAGTTGGCTGGTGCTAACAAACAGTGCAATGTCTCACCTGAAGTAATCACTGCAGGAGGCCAAAACTGCTTTGTGAACCTCAAACCGCTCGTTGTCAATGGCCAGAACCACATCCAGCAACTGACCTTGATCGCGCAGTGCAGACAGTCCCCTCAGGAGAGTGTTGCTGTGGCTGGGGGCCGAGAAAGTACAACGGAGTGTGCTATTCTTGTTGTTAGCCATGCTGAAAGAAAGAGAGAATCAGTTTACTAGGAATTGTATCTCTCACCACTCCCTGATCATTGTCTCTGGCTACAGAATTAACAGAACTTCACAAGAAGCTTGCTGTTTCCTGACGCTTCACCAATAGGTCTAGGTTTTACTGATGCATCAACATGATCCGTGTAATGGCACCTACTTTTAAATTATTCAACAGATTGGATGAAGAGCCTATTTGGATACAGAACACCTAAGCCTCACACAAATATCAAGCAAGTGACAAACAATTACCCAAATGTTAAAATGATTTTTGTGAGCAACACAAGTTAAACAAAAGAAAGTTTACTTGTCATAAGACAGACTCTACATACTTTCATGTTTGGGTTCGTAGATGTACAATGCAATACCCATACAAATAATGCAAAATACATTTAGAAGAATTATCCAAACCTATAATAAAAGACATGCACTTTTCAGAAATGTGAATTATCCTATATAGAATTTTCTGTTTTGGATCAATTCATTGTTTGACAACACTAAAGTGTTATATCTTTCATAATTGGGACAGGTTTTTTTTTTCTTTTTTTTATTGTAAAAAAAAAAAAAAAAAAAAAGTCAAATTGAAATTGTACTTGTTGTCATTAAATTTAGGGTCATAAAAACCCTTAGATTAACTCTTAAAAGGTCTTAAATTTAGGATGAAAAAACAAGCCTCATGTGATTATTACATTTAAAAGGGGATGATTTCAGTAAATAAGTATACAGCTATTCTCGTGCACGCTCTGGTAACGTCAAGAATCAACTATTGCAATGCTTTATTTTATGGGCTTCCTTCAAAAGTACTTCATAAATGGCAGCTGGTATGAAATGCTGCAGCGCGGTTTATTTCTAAAGCTTCTAGGTTTCAACACATCACTCCTGTTTTACAAAATTTGCATTGGCTACCCGTTAAATACCATGTAAAATTTAAAAATATTACTTTTAACTTACAAAACACTCAACAACCTGGCACCCTCTTATCCTTTGGAACTTCTTAACATACATTCTCCGCCGTGCAACTTAAGGTCTGCTTCTGCAGTTACACTTCTATGGGTTCTCCAGCTTTTGGTTATGCGGCACCTTTTCTATGGAACAGACTTCCTGTCGAGGTTTGCAACAGTCTTAATCTTCCAGTTTTTAAATCTTGTCTAAAAACTAATTTGTTTAGACAGGCTTTTATGTAATTTTATGTCTACTTTTTAACCATTGAACTTATTTGCTTCATTTTTGACTGTAAGGTGTCCTTGAGTGCCATGAAAGGCGCCGTTAAATAAAATGTATTATTATTGTAAGAGCCAATTGTTGCTTCCAGCAGTAATGACGTCACTGATTAAGAAGTTAAAAGTCCAGCACTATCAAGGGATTGTCATTCGATGGATTGCAGCTGGAGATGTTGGAAGCAACAGTTTTTTGATCGAGATTTACGAGCTATACCGAGTTTTACGAGCCAAACGAGTTTATTGTATCTTTGTACTTTTGGTTTTGTTTGCGTTTTTCAGTAAACTCTTTTAAAGGAAGACTCGAACTTACTCGCGTTTTTACAAATACTGGTTGTTGGACTAGCTGCAAAAGTGTGGTATAAGAACCTGCACCAAGATATGCCACTACATTTTATCATTATAAGTGTGAGCAATGTCCAAACACAGTGCTGTTGTGCACTAAATGGGCTCAGTTACATAAACAGATTTGTCATAAATAATCAGCAGGTCCTACGCAATGTTTACTTGATTGTGTTTATATTGTAATATATTGTAGATGGTTGTAAGAGTGTTTATTTTAAATCACCCTTATCCTTCTGAATGAGCAGCTGGTAACTGCAGAGTATATACATTTCTCAAACAGTGTAATGTTACATTACACACCAGAAAGAATGTGATAGGAAAAAGGTTCTTATTATAAACATTTTTAAAGGTGCACTCAGTATGTTTCCATGTACATTTAGCTGACTCTTATACAAACTGTTCTATACTAATTATTATGCATCTCTCCCTGCCACGTCAAGGAATGCTTTTTGGGTATGACAATGGTGAAAATGCTAGTAAACTGACTAATATAAACCTTAGTAGGCTAAATCTCATTTATTGAAATACCTCCCATAGGTTTTGGGTCTGAAAGGCCTACTAAATTCATATGCAATAAGGACAACTGGCTTTTCCACTGTCCATGGCTTAGTTTTTCACTCTATGTCTTTAGTAAATCCTGACAATATATTTTTTAACACCAAAAGATGGTTTGCACTGCTAATTCTGGACCTGCAACAGAAATCAATAAACTTTAATGCTGCATGTGAATTTTCAGCCTCACAATATTATGCAGTACAGCATGAATAATAGATACTACATTAAACAGTGTTCATAAATAATTCGTTCTACAAAGATGTTAGTGTTACAAAGTGTTAGAAGGTAATCTAAATCGATAAATGCAAAAAATCTCTTACATGGTACAGATAAAGTGGCACTGTTACACAGCTGGCCATGATAGGAAGACCCTCTAACTACAAGATTATCTAAAACCTTCATCTAATGTTGGGGGGTAAACTTTAACTTATGATTACTGTGTGCAGCTTTAATAACAATTATTATTATTATTATATTGTAGATAGCAAGACAAAAAAAATATATATATATATTTTTGCTTTCTTTCTTATATCTCTCAACCCTGTTGCATTTTGAGACAACCCTATGCATTCATGCATCAAACGCATCGCATGCAACATCTGATGATACGTGCATTCCTACCTGCTTTGAGCTCGATTCGCACAGAACTCCACACCATCTGACTCCGCCATGCTCAGCGAGGATGAGGATGAGGAAGGTCATCATGTGTAAAAGCCCAAATTACCGCTAACCATGCTCAATCTTAATAAAATACGAAATACAAGACGCGGCGGTGACAAATAAACAACACAGATCACAGAGTTTCGCGTGAATGCTACGAGACAGTGAGAGCGTTAGAAAGGAAAGTAATGATTTCCAGCCTATTAATACTGCACGGCCTGTAATCGAAGACTGTCCAGGTGCTGCTGACAGAGTTCAGCTCGCGCTTACCTGCGCGCGCCTGTCACCCTCTGCGCGACCCCGCGGTTGCTGCTGCGCGCTCACGAGCAAACAGATCTTCTTCTTGCTTTTAAACGGCGGCTGGCAACCAACGTTAATAAGTGCATTACCGCCATCTTCTGAGTGTGGAACAGATTCTTTTTACTGCTATCGCGTCTCTCTAGTAAAATCAAAGAAGACTTTACTATTTATTTCACTTGACCATTTTATTAAAACATTCTAATTTAATTCTAGAATAAAAATTTTCATTATTTCTTCTTTCTACTTTGTATTTCCTATGCTACATTCAACATTCAAAAAACACGTCTTTAACAGGACATTTGGAGGTCGCCCAATTACCTTAACATTGATCTGTAATGAGTAAACTCTTCTTTCTTTGATTTACCTATAAACTTTATATTTTGGTTAAAAATAAATTAAAAAACCTATATCATTTTGAACAATTCTCGAATGTTGCTCCCTGCCAAAAACGCGCAGCTCTTGACCGGAGGGGGCGTGGTCTTTCCTTTCCGCATCACATGACGTCTAAATTACGCGGCCGTCGCAGGTTAGCACGAGGTTTTTGTTATCAACCTTAAAAGAACGTTTAACGGCGCTCAAAGCAACAGTAATACGTTGATTTATGTTTTGGACATTTTGATTTTAAGCAGCCTGGTGGAAAATGGCCACTTTTGAGTCTCTTGGCCTGTCGGAGTGGTTGATCCAGCAGTGTAAGCAGATGGGAATCAGCCGACCAACTCCAGTTCAAGAAAAATGCATTCCTGCTATATTGGAAGGTAAGAAATCTATATCTGCTTACATAATCCCAGTAAGACTAATAAAATAATATGCTTTGCATACACACACACACACACACACACACACACACACACATATATATATATATATATATATAATTACATTTAAACCATTTTTGCCGGTTATGTAAGTTGTTTTACTCCACATTATTAATGCATTATATACATATAAATATATGTTTCAGATGTGCCTGTATTCTGATGGATTTTACTTTTATAGGCCTCTATGTAAGAAAAGTTTACATAAAGTACAGTCTGCACATTCATTTAGTTGACTCAGAATTTGTAAACAATACTCTTTTGTTTTTTTGACACTTTAAACTAGGAATGTGACCGAAGTGAAGTGTTGTGTAAAGTGTTATTGTGCTGTCAACTGTCATCCGTACATTTTGTTTATTTATATTTTTAGTTTATTGCTGCTATTCACACAGGTCGGGATTGCATGGGCTGTGCAAAAACGGGAAGTGGAAAAACGGCAGCATTTGTTCTCCCAGTGCTGCAGAAGTTGTCCGAGGACCCTTATGGTGTTTTCTGTTTGGTGTTAACACCCACAAGGTTTACTTTTTTGCTTGGTTATTATTTATACGGTCATATTTGAACTGTATTTGAACTTGTCTGTTTTCTGTCTAGAGAGCTTGCTTACCAGATTGCAGAACAGTTCCGAGCATTAGGGAAGCCATTAGGCTTAAAAGACTGTATTATTGTGGGAGGAATGGGTAAGATAACATTCAAATCTTTAGGGCTGATTTAGTATTTATATATATGCATATTTAAGAGAGATTATTAATAATTAATTAGGAAACACGCTTTATTTGGTCTGTTTCTTCCATTAGACATGGTCACTCAGGGCTTGGAGTTGGCGAAAAAGCCACATGTTGTTGTGGCCACACCGGGACGACTTGCTGATCACATCCGAAGCTCAGACACAATTAGCCTGACCAGAATCCAGTTTCTAGTAAGACGCTAAGACTTTTTTTTTTCCCCTAATGTTTGTTTAAAGCAGTTTTCATAAAACTCTTACATGTTTCTCTGCAGATCATGGATGAAGCAGATCGTCTTTTAGAGCAGGGCTGCACAGATTTCACTAAAGATCTAGAGGTCATACTTAGTGCTGTGCCCGCAAGACGCCAGACGCTGCTGTTCAGCGCCACGCTCACGGACACCCTGCAGCAGCTGCAGAGCATCGCCTTGAACAGACCCTTCTTCTGGGAGCACAAATCAGAGTAAGATGGAAAATATGCTCTCTTGATAAAAATTGATTTTGTTTTTATGGGCCAGAAATTCAGCTCTGCCATATACAATTGATAGCTGTAATTATATAAATATAAGCTTGATATGAGTAGACAAAGGCTATTTCAAATAGATTGCATGCAAATGAGTGTCTTCTGGGGGTTTGTTGACTAGTCGGTTACAAATATCCTTTGAAAATTTAATGAAATTAGTCAAGAATGAAGTGTGACGTAATGCATTGCGCATTTATTGGTTAACAGACGATTAACTAAATGTGTAATAGGAGACATTGACATTCTGTTTTTATGGAAACCATGATCGATCTAATTAACAGAAAACTAAAAACAGCACTTACTTGTCATAGAAACATTATGTTTTAAAAGCATCCATGCTGAATGAAAGTGTTCATTTTATGTATGTATGCAATTACTTTGACTGTTAAAAAAAAAAACTACGAAAGGCCAGTTTAAAAATCAGAATCCACCATCTTATCATGGACATTAAAGCTGTTTTGGCTTAAAATGTTTCTGTCAGAATGCGGACGGTCGAAGAACTGGATCAGAGATTCATCCTCACTCCTGAGAAAGTCAAAGATGCTTACCTGGTGCATCTCATCCAAAAGTTCCAGGATGAACATGATGATTGGTCTGTCATAATATTCACTAACACATGCAAGTAAGTTTTCAGTTTCAGAAAAAACATTGCAGGGTTAATAAGACAAATCCCTTTCAATAACCCTTCATAAACATCATAAAACAATGATGCCTTAAATTGGGCTGCTTTTTCATTAATTGACATAACAAACAAATCCCATAGAGTTACATTAACTCTCATAGTCCATTCAAAATCTCTATAGTTTTTTTTGCATTTCAGGTCCATTTGGACCAGAATATTAATTTCAGAGTGAATGTTAACATGCTTTTACCATGTTCAATGCTGATCAGATTATTTATTTGACTATGTTATTGTATCAAATGTATAAGAACCTATAATCTGAGAATCCCCAGTATTAACCTCATTGGAATGAATGGAAGTTAATTAAATTCCTACATATTTATTTCTAACAAAGCAAGCTATAATTCTGAAAAGTTTTCAAACAAAATGCTTTTATTTTACTTGCTTAAGGGCCGGTTTCCCGGATAGGAATTAGATTAAGCCAGGACTAGACCTTTGCTAATTTAGGACATTTAAGAATTT
>JAUCMS010000012.1:9500033-9551520 GCA_032357445.1 Enteromius radiatus | reverse complement strand
ATGTATTCTATTGGGACCCAAACGGTTCAAGGTCCAAATGACCGTTTCAGTGCAGCTTCAAAGGGCTTTAAACGATATTAATTAATTCTCATGGGGGTGAGTAGATTATGAGCAAAGGTTTTTTGAAAAGTGAACTTATCCTTTAAAAGCACTCCGTTCAGAAAGTTTTCATGCCCTTTTATGTCAATTGTAAGCATCGCTCCCTTTTTCACTTGATTTCTTCTTTTCTTCTAGCTCCCTTTATCTTTACTGAAGACAGCACAGAACCACCCGATGGTGAGTATGAAGAGGCTCACAGTAGTAGTTTAAAGAATAGATCTGGAGAATTATAGCATTGTATCACTTGCTTAGCAATGGTTTCTCTGCAGTGAATGGGTGTCGTCAGAATGAGAGTCCAAACAGCTGCTAAAAATACATTACAATAATCCACAAGTAGAATTAATAAATTAGTGTGCTTTTGTTTTCAGCTGGTGGAGTTAAAGAATGGTGAGACGTATAACGGCCATCTGGTCAGCTGTGACAACTGGATGAACATCAACTTGAGAGAAGTTATTTGCACATCACGGGTAAATAAAACCTGTTTCCTTGAGACAAAGTGTTCTTTGGAATATCTGAAAAGTTTTTGATTGCATAAACATTGAGCCATTGTGGCATTTACTTCTTTGCTGGAATGTAATGGTTGTTTTCTGCCTGCTCTGATTTGCAGGATGGAGATAAATTTTGGAGGATGCCGGAATGCTACATCAGAGGAAGCACAATTAAATACTTACGAATCCCTGATGAGATCATAGATATGGTGAAAGAGGAAGTTCTATCGAAGGGACGTGGCCGAGGGGGCATGCAGCAGAACAAACCACAAGGAAAGGGCAGAGGCGGAGGACCTGGAAGAGGTGGTGGATCCGGCAGAGGTTAGACACATTTCATAATAGTGTGACAAAAGTTTCAGTGAACTTAAAGAGAAAGTCATAATTTATTCACCCTTATAAATCTGTATGAGTTTCTTTTTTCTGTTAAGAACAAAAGAAGATGGTAACAGTCCCACTTTTAGAGCTTAGACTCCAAAATTGACACATTTAACTTGTTAATTTTGAATGCATTGAAGCACAGACAAGTAAGGTCTCGTTTGAAAGCTGACAATGTTTTTTTTAATATATTTAATGTAAATTATATATTTTAAAATACGTTGGGTTCTAAAACTGCTAGAAAATCAAAGCTGTAAAACTAAATGTGCCATTTCAAATTTGAAGTTGATAATCTTTTAGTAATATTTTATTTGGGTTCGGTACTAAACTTCTCGTCTGTCAAGTTCAATCAGTGATACATATAGGGAAGCGAACAATATCTTGTCATATTTTCACACAATTTATGAAGTAGACATCCTGTTTAAAATAGTATGAGCAGCATTGTAAACTCAACCTCTAATAAACTAAAACATTTGCACATAACCATTTAAAAAAATTTTTTTTAATGTTTTAAAAAAAACGGCGCTTAAAGTTTTGCTGTCTGCTTTTATAACAAACTAAATAAATAACTTTTGCTGTAGATTTAAAAAAAAAATGTATTAAATGTTGCATTCACAGTTTTGAAATGCATACACACAGTTGACAGACTTTTTATTTTTCTTGTGAGGTCTTTTTGGTGGCCGTGGCAGAGGCATGACGGGAACTGGCCGTGGACAGCAACAAGACAAAAAGCCTGGAAAACCACAAGGTGTCAAAAACCAACACTAGCTATATTTACAACACATCATCTCCTCATATGTTACTTTGTGTTTTACTACCTTTAGACATGAACACATTTTAAGAACTCTTGACGTTAACACGTTAGCATTATAAGGTTGATTATTTTCTTTTAGAACCTCATTTATTGCATCTGTGCTCAAAAAAAAAAAAAAAAAGATTCTGTCATTAATTGCTCACCCTCATGTCATTCCAAACCCATAAGACCTTTGTTCATCTCCGAAAAACCATAAAAGGATTCTCGTAGCATTGCAAAAAGAAGTTGAGTCACTGATGTCACATGGACTGTTTCATTGAAGTTTTTGCTACTTTTCTGGACCTGGATCATTGCCAGTTGTATTGCTGTCTATGGAGGATCGAATGACTCTCTGATATCATCAAAAATATCTTAATTTGTGTTCCGAAGATGAACAAAGGTGAAAGGTCTTATGGGTTTGAAACGACACAGGGGTGAGTAATTTAATGACAGAATTGTTATTTTTGAGTGAACTAACCCTTTAATGGAAAACACATGTAAACTTTTTTTTTTTTGTCTCATACTGTCTCATTTGCTTTCTCAGTTTGATCATCAGCCAGGAAACGGTGAGCTTAATTTGAAATGGACGTCCTGCATTTCTGTGAAGATTTTAATTTGGACAAGCTGATGGAAAGATGCTCTTCCATTTTCTGCAAATAGTTTTTATTTTCTGTTGTCTCACGTTTTGGTGCATGTTTTCACATTGCAGTTTTAATTTTTTTCTTTTGTTTTTTTTGTGCTTTAAAAAACAGCCATGGTGTATCTTATGTATAATGCACTTGTGAATAAATCATTTTTGTTAAATATTGCAATTTCTGTGTGAGTGCTCTTTTACATCTGAAGAAATGGAAACAAGTTGCATGTATTAAACATTCAGTAAAGTCATGGGTAACTGCAGTCTTTAATCCAAAACTAAGGTTGTAAAAAAAGTGAACATAAAAGTAACTTGCAGAGAATGATCTCTGCATTACAGGGATAGTTTATTCATTTAAAACTGAAAATTGTAATTCTTTACACGCCTCCAAAATTGTATGCAGTAGGTCTAAGAAACCTCAATTGCTCTTTAAACCTTTTTTTCTGTACAATTGTACCTGTATTTTAACTGTACTGTCTTTTCCCTTTCTACCAATCAGTGGCTTTTTTTTTATTTTTTTTGCATGGCCCTTACGTGGCTGACTGTTACCATGACAACAGCTGATTCAGCCGTCACCCTAACACGATTTCCTAGTGGGAGTGCTGCTATTTTTAGGTCAACGCCAATAGTTTGAGTCTTTAGTTCCCTCTTGTGGTTGTTTTGGCAATGAACCCGCAGATAGTTATTCGTTGTCGATGACAGGCCAGTCAGGGGAGCGCCATATTTTAGCACCTTTTTACAGAAATGAAAACGAGGATGTGACGTATAAAACTATATAGCATTCAATGCAATGTGTAACTTGTTTGCCCATTGCTCAGCTAACGAAACATTTTTAAGAAACGTTCAGTAAACAAAAACACCATAAAATAGTTATAAACTTTGCGACTTGTGAATATTTTGTGATCGAGGACCTTTTCCGTCTTTCAATATGGCGTCTAAAACTCAGAAAATGCACCAGTCTCAAGTAAACAGCACAAACTTTAATTTTTTTTTTTTATAAGTTCAATCATTTTCACAACATAGACAGTTGATTTGGTAAATTTCACCACTGGACACTTTGACACCAAACCCCTTATTGTAAGTACAGTACATTTACTACTGCATATTAGTGTTTTTTTTTTCCTTGTACATTACACTCGATTATCAGAAAAAAAAATAAATAAAAAAATCACAACGGAAAGCATGAGTAAAAACAATTATAGATAATGTAGGAAATGGAGAACAAACTTAGTCATGATAAACTGATCTGAACGTGAAGTGGATACCTTACAGGGTGAGCTGCGATGTTAATAAAGATTAAAACTCATTATCTTCTCATTTCTGAAATGAATGGGGCTCACTAAGGTCCTCTATCCACTGTATATCATCTGCTGGGGACCCGCCTACAAAGAACTCGTGCCAGGCCTCATGGATGTAGCAATGGCTCTCCTGACAAGTACATTTATTTTTTTTTTTAAATAATGAACAGCATTCGCCATAAATACAGTCAAGCTTTTGAATTTCAGCAAACCGGCTCCACAGTAGACAGCACAGTCAGTCTATCTGCCCGCTTTGGTTTACAACAGTACTTTGCGACAAAGATTAAAACCACTTTCTCAAAGAATCACATTTCCATTCCATCCTACGAAAATGTTCTGTTAACAGAATGATAAATAATTTGCAACACATGAAATGGTATTTTCTTCAATATTGCTCTGTAATAAAGTGACACATTCATTCACAAGCAGGCATACACAACAGCAGGTCAAGAACATCCTTTAAATCCTCTTTTTATATATTTTTGTTAATATCACCTAGATTTTTTTAAAGCCCACAATCAATACAACACAGTCCACACATAAAACCAAAGAATCAAATGTATTTACAGTAAGTTTTCACTAAAGGAAGACAGAAGAGCAAAGGAAAGATGCAGGAATATTCAAGGAGGATCTTGCACATGTAAACATTAATACTTATCATGGGCTTTATTTATTTATTTTTTGCATTATAGTTGCAGGCCTGGTAGCCACGTAAAATCTCTCACAGGTCGTGCCAGTCCAAAAAGTCATTATGGGAAATGCCAGTCAAAATCTCAGTAACGTTTGCTAATGTTGAGAGCGTATAAGAGTATTGTTGATAGTAAGTAGGTCGAGCTTATGGCTCTGCTGCTATAATGAAATAAGCAACAGCATGGCCGCAAATCAAACTCATATTTTGACTAGAAATACACTTGACTAGACCTAACGAAGCATTGAGAAAGGAATCCTACCACTATTTGCCTAAATGGCTTTATTTCCTTCCATGCAAATTTACATTAAGGAATGTTTGTGTATGATATCTGGCTTTCAGTCCCGGGACTGAAATTACATGAGGCAAGGCAGTGAACAAGATACAATGTCACAGATACAAATAAGCAAGAAAGGTTTGTGACGAGCACTGCAAAGAATTACCATGAAATCTGCATTAATTGACTTCTCTAACGTTCTTTATATTTGTCAGAATTAAAAAAAACGTCTTAGATATATATTTCTAATGTATTATTTCACTGTATTTATTATGTACACTTTTTGGAATAAATATACAGAAATCTCTGTCCATTTCGCTTTTTCTTATATTTGTTCATAAATAATTTAAGGATACGGAAGAGTAGATGAAGAAAATGTTAAAAATATCAAAGTAAAATGAAGACATTGAAAACCTATTACAGATAACCGATTCTGTGTGCTATGCCAAGCTAAGGCCTAATTACACACTCTGAAATTTTCTAATTATAAAGTCTTTAAAACATAACGCGGGCTTAATCATAATTTCAGGTCTAATCAAACCCTTAAAGGTGTAGTTCACCTAAAAATTCAAATTCTGTCACTATTTACGCTCTCTCTCAAGTTGTTCCAAACCCGTACAAGTAGTTTTTTTTCCCCATACTATGGTTGACAGAAACTTCATTTTAAGTGGATTGCATGTTGAATAAAATCATTGAAGTTTGAGATGTATTTGGAGAGGAGGGGGAGGGGCTAGAGGGTGTGGCCAGAGAAGGCAGTATGGGAACTGAGGGTTTGATGTTTCTTGTTCTTTTTAAATACCTAAACGGGTGTTTTTGTGTGTGTTGGTGCAAGGCAGTGCAGAAAGAGCCGTGGGATTTTCAGCAGGCGCAGTCCTGGTGCGGAGCGGCGGGCTGCTCTGTGAGCTGCGGCCCCTGTTTGGCTCCTGTCACTGCAGGATCGGCGGCATCCAGGCTCTCTGACATCTTCTCGCAGATTATGTCTACCAGCCGCTCGAAGGTCTGCTTAACATTAATGTTGTCCTTGGCACTGGCCTCAAAAAACTCAAAACCTGAGGATAAATGAAGAAACCAAGTCAAGAACAAGGCCTTTTTTCTAAAACCCAGTGAGCTGCCTGCAATAGCAGCACATTCACATTTAGCGAAAAAGACACACTTATGATAAAGACAGACTTGCATTATAAAACATGCCTTTTGAACTCATTTTAATGCTAAACGTGCTCTAAATGGAATGCATTATACTCTGCTTGTACCGTTTTTGTTTTTTTTAGAATTTTAACTTTTAAGTTTAGGAGGAAAAAAAAAGGAATAGGGCCGATAGTTCAGAAACAAATAGTTTTCCGTAAAGTCCGTACTATTTGGATGATGAAAAACATGACATACAGTACTGTGCAAAAGTCTTAGGCCACTAGTATTTTCACCAACAAAAAAAAAGTTTTTAGTCGGTTATTTCTATGCTTTGCGGTAGCGTGTCAGTTGGAAATATCAGTTTACATTTCCAAACATTATTTTCGTCATTAATAGTAATAATGCAGTGAGATTAGTCTCCACAAGGAGTCTGAAAACAGTCAGTGCTCCACACAGAGATCTGCTCTGATCATCATCCAGTCTGTCTGGAATCACATGAAGACACTGAGACAGACTCAATCCAGAAGAATTGTGGCAATGTCTCCAAGATGCTTAAAAAAACCTTACAGTAGAGTTAAACCTATAACTGTGAATATCCAAATATATTGTGCCAACCGGCAAACATGACTTACCGAGATGCTCGGAGAGCTGTCGTCCCCTCTCAGAAGCCACCACCCTCTCATCCTCCATGTCACACTTGTTGCCCACTAGCAGCACCTGGGCGTTATCCCATGAGTATGTCTTAATCTGTGTGGACCTGCCAAAGAGACAGTCAGATTTGATTAAATGTTTGCTTGCTAACCCTTTCTCTGGGGCTAAGCTTCATCACAATGTTTTTATCATTTATTTCATGTATATCTGTATTCATCACAATATTCATTTACCAATCGGAAAGAAAATGCTTTCCACATATTTGTCAGAACTTGAGAATAAATGTATACATAACTTGTTTGTTCACAATTTTCAACTATGATTCTTACTGGAGAAAAATGGTATCTGTGTAGATTTCCAGTCTTGCTTTTTATACAGAAAATGAGTTACAAATGACCTGCCCTTATCATCCAATCATGTTCACATCTCTCTGTTCGTGTTGCTGGATCTTAGCCTTGCATGTTACACTATCGACCACGACATTCTTTTATATAGACTTGAAAATGATCTGAACATCAATTCGAGGCAATGAAAGAAGAGGTATCATATTGATGACAAGTGCAGTATGGGGTACCACAAGGATCAGTACTAAGACCATTGCTTTACATGTTACCCTTTGGAGATCATCAGGAAATGTGGTTAGCTTTCACTGTTATGCTAAAGATACTCAGCCCTATATTTCTTCATGGCATAGCAAAACGTACCAGTTCACAAAACGAACATACATAACACATAGTTGATACCGATATCATTTTGATTCCTTGTCACTGTTGCCTTTGGCTTGCTTAGTTGGGGACACTTCATTTCGTGAGCTTGATTATGTCTTATGAAATGATTTAATACATGGTTAACCATTTAAAATGTAATCAAATTTATAACAAAACATTGCTTTACAAGTGTAATGCTGCAAACAAAAATGAAAACATGGATGGAAAAAGGTGTTTAATAAAAACCCCTTAAAAATATTACTAATATTAAATTTTACAATAGTAATACATTTCTGTGATCATTTTGTGTGCATGCGTTTAATGAATAAAACAGTATAAAGCAGAGTCTTAGAGCAGTTTTTGTGTTTATTTCTCACATAATGAAAAAGCAGACACTGAAAACACAGCAAGTTTGTGGAGTAGAACATGTTTAGTTAACTCACCAGTCCTGCACTGCAGCAAAAGACTCTTCGTTGGTGATATCGTACATGAGGATGAAGCCCATGGCTCCGCGGTAGTAGGCGGTGGTGATGGTTCTGTAGCGTTCCTGTCCTGCTGTGTCCTGTAAACAAACAAACCAGTAATGCGCATGATGAAATAGGAACAAATACAAGACCAGTGTTTTACTAAATACTGTATAGGTCTGTTTAATATATGTAATTTATTACTAAACTGAATTTTCAGCTTCATTAATCCAGTCTTCAGTGTCACATGATCCATTCTAATATGCTGATTTAATATTTATCACAATTTATTATTGGTGTAAAATATTTATTATGAAATATACTGAAAAAGAACAACATTAATTTATATCATATTTTAACTTTTTTTTTTATCAATTTAATGTAGCTTTGCTGAATAAAAGCATTAATGTCTTTTTAGTTTTTACTTCAAATCTTTGAATGGTAGTTTATCACAGTTTCCAAAACAATATTAAATAGCACAACTGTTTTCAAGACTCATAATAATAAGCAATGTTGCTTTAGAGGCACATCGGCATATTACATTGGTTACAGACTGATCATGTGATACTCCAGTAGAAGACTGAACATTCAGCTTTGCATCACAGGAATAAAGCATATTCTAAAACATACTAAATAGATGGTGCTTTCAAATGTTTTTTATGGATTTTGACAAGTCTTGGCAAGCATCAGCAACAGCATATTTTCGACTTTACAAGTTGTACTTAACCCTTAAATATTGACCCTCCACACTTTTGTTTTGTTTGTTTTCACATAACCAAGAAAACAGGATTTATACATGGTTTCGGTTTTTACATGTATCAGGAAACCTGAGAGCAAATAGCATTCCACTATTAAGGAACTGATCTCTGCATCGCTGCACCACAGAAATGAGCTTGTTAATTATATAAACACACTCCATTCAGTCATTACAGGCCTGAATTATGCAGGAGGCCAAACAAGCATATCTTTAGTTTGCACTATGAGCACTTTTTTGGCCTTTAAAAGTATTTTTGTAAGAAATCTTCTCGTCTTGCTGAACTTTGGTATATATATATATTTTTTTTTTGGTATATAGCTTTTCTTTTCTTTTTCGTTAAGTAATATTGTAACGAATCAACATACGAAATCCTGACAAACGTAACCTATAATTCCTAGATCCTTCACGAGGGCAAAATGGTGTCTCCTGAGCAGCACTGATGCTTCTATTAATATACCACAAGATCTGTTTGGCTCTTGACTCTGATAACACAGTAATACTTAAGCATCTTTTAACAAGTATGCTGCAATCCAGCGTTTGCGGAGTTTCTGAACTGTATGGAGCTTTATGTGAAACAATCCCCATTATGTTTAAATGTTATTTTGCATCTACGCTAAGAAAAATCAAATAGTATGCACTATGCAGACTACAAAAGAGCACACTGCATGGTATACTGTGCTTTACTAGACTTTCCATTTCTAGTGTGACAAATGAATTATAAGCAATAGTAACTGCAATTCCTAACAACATCAAATTGGATCAACCCTATGAAGTGTACTCTGTCATATTTGAAGCAAATCGTAAATCGTAAACATGATCAAAACTATGCTTTCTGTTGTCCGACTGATACTTTTTTAACAAATAAAAGGCCTTTCAGCACCTAAAAATGGCAGACTTAAGGTTGAGACACATTTTATTTTACAAACTGAGGTAAGAAGATATTGAAATAAATAAATGAGAACAGCTTCACGAAATCCTTGGACTGGACAGAGACTCCGCTCTCGTGTGTGTTTTAATAGACAGATAAGCAAATACATATTATTCATTGTGTAAGTACTAGTCATGTACAGGTGGTTAGGTGATTAAACAGATATAAATGAGCTTTTCATCCGTGAATATGATTTGTGAAAACGACATCTCCCAATGTTCCTTGCTCCATCATTGCGTCATCGACATTCGCCTCTGTTATTGGTTCGAAAATGCGACCCCTAGTGGCAAAAACTTACAAATTGTGCATTTAATAACATTTTTCAAAATATAGTAGGGGATATAGGAATATATACTACATCTGCAATTTTCAGTAAATGCCAAGCAAGTATTCAGTTCAGAATATAGCCAAATGTTCATGTCTTCTGGACCCACACTGCATGATGCACACAGTATATTTTTTTATCCATGGTAAAGATGGTGGGAGTGTGTGTGTGTGTGTGTGTGTGTGTGTGTGTGTAGTGGATCTGCTCGGGTCTGTGGAGTGGGGGAGGGTCATCTTTCACCAGAGGGAAATTTGAGGCATTGGGGGAGGGGTCCTGATACATCACAAACAATTCCGATTGCTTACTCATCTAGCGCATCAGCAAACCTTCCCAGCCCTATTGGCTACTGACCATCTCTCTCTTTCGCTCCTTATCTCTGCATGCTCCAAAAATATTTAGGGCTGAATTTATAATGCATATATTTCAACTGCACATAAAATGTCCAGTTATTTGAATTACACACACAGTTAACATAGAATAATAAAACGTTACGGATTTTTGTCAGTCATACATAAGCTGCTTATGGTTTTTATGAAAAAAAAAAAAAAATATATATATATATATATATATATACACACACACATCTTATACTTCTTATCTTCATTAAACAATGACCACAACATGCTCTTAAACTGGCACAGATTTGTTCCATGACCTCACCCAGATCTGCAGCTTTATCCTCTTGTCGTTCCTGTAGATGGTCTTCACCTTGAAGTCGATGCCCACCGTGCTCACAAATGCTGGCGTGAAGGAGTCGTCTGCATAACGAAACAGAAAGCTGGTCTTTCCAACGCTGCTGTTCCCGATGATCAGAATTTTGAACATGTAATCAAAGTTCTGGTCGGAGGACTCCTTTTGTCCATAACGGTTATCTGTAGCTGAAGCCATCTAGAGGATGCAGAAATAAAAGAGGAGGTTTAAACATAATAACGTCTTGGGGCATTTAGGCCATATAGTGGCATCAGTTTATAACAGATGTTATGTTCCCAAATGAACCATAACACTGTCAGAAAATAACAAACACTGAAAGTTGGCATGTAATATAGCACTGTAAAATGACCTTTCCTTCTAAAATACCTTCTTCTGCTCAGATTTCCTTTGATTAAAGCAAATTATCTGCAATATTGGCCATCTTGTCAAACCAAAAGGGGGTCGAAGTTAATAAGGTAATGCTTTAACACAATCTAAATGAATATTGATGTTAAAAATAGTTTTTTAGACTATAGAAATGACCTGTAGTTCGTGACATGATTGCCATGCTACTGTTTGTATGAGCAATGCCTGTGAATAGAGCAGCTGCCTATGTATTAAGCAGACACCAAGGCAGGTAACTAGGATTTGGAACACAGCCAATGTGATTTAGTAGGCTACATTTAAGACCTTGCAGATAATGGCAAACCAAGAAAGAGCTCTATATGTCAAAACGACTGTTTATTTGAATTGACTTTGGCTGAGTGAATCTTCGTCACTCATCCCTTGAGACCTGTGACCAAACAGCAGCGGTAGAGTCACCAGCTACTGAAAATCAGTCAGGCAAGAAACTCGGAACAAATAGAAATGTCTGAGTGGCTGCCAGGCCATGGCATTAATCTGACATTTTCTTTTGGTGTCAGATCAATATTTGGCACGGCACCTTCTGAATACAAAACGCAGGTCCTCTTAACACCTCCATCAGAATGTGACGAGTGACTCATTCCACTGTCCATCTGAAGTTCACACGGGCTGCTGATTATAATGATCATTATAATCAATCAGTGATTGTATAACTATACAGCTGTAATCATTTAAAATACATCAATTCACTATTAACGTCTTAATGAGAAAAACTAAAATGAAAACTTGCACAAAATAAACTCACCCTCAGGCTCTCTAAGATGTAGATGAGTTTGTTTCTTTAACAGTTAAAAAAAAAAAATTGTTCAAGAAATTTGGCATGGATCCTTTTGCAGTGAATGGGTGCCGTCAGAATGAGAGTCCAAAGAGAAAAACAAGACTCCAGTCCATCAGTTAACATCTTGAGAAACCAAAAGTTAAAAACAACATAATGATGGATTTGTTTTTTTTTTGGCTTCACAAGATGTTAACTGATGGACTGGAGTGGTGTGCATTACTTGTGATGTTTTAATCAGCTGATGGCACCCATTCACTGCAGAGGATCTACTGGTGAGCAAGTGATGGAATGGTAAGTTTCTCTTCATCTTGGATGGCTTGGCGAGTGCATGCTCAGCCAGGTTTAATTTATGGGTTAACTATTCCTACAAGAATAACTGATAACTCATTCCTCTTTTCAAGCACTAGGTCGGATATTGAAGGTGAGCAAGGGAAGGAAGAGATAAAGAGAGTTAAAGAGATCTGGAGGACAAATGTAACATGAGCTTCCGCGCTGTACGTACTGCAATGACTCAACAGAGCATGGAAAACCAGATTGGGATCAAGTGAAAAGCAATAATCAGATCTCTCCGATGTCTGACAGACACATTTAGATATGAAAGAAAGAAAATGCTGAAGGGATGAAATACTCTGCAAGCATTTCGCACTGACAAAGGCAGGATGATTGTACTTCCTATGTGGACTAACTGGTCATTCCAAACCTTGAATAAAGCTCATTCTGTCAGAGGAAGTAAAATGTTAATTTAGACTGATTTCTGTCTCAAGTAATTTGTCATACACATGCTGAAACATATAAGGAGGAACAGCATGCTATACTATTTCTGCAGTATCCGTAATGCATAAACATGCATATTTTTTGAATGCAGACTTGACAAGATCTTCTATATTTACCAACAAGTGCCATAATACAACGCACTCAACTTGACTTTTCATTTTCAGTATCATTATAATATTAGATACAATTTTATGCCTTCAGCCTTGATTCATTAATTAGATGGCTAAAGACAAACACTATTGTTCAAACTGAGGTATGTATCCTTTTTTAAATGCGTTTGAATTCGTTGTTTTATTATTAGAAAAGCTGCATTTATTTTAACCAGAAATACAGAAAAAAGTGCTGTCAAACAATTAATCACAGGTTTTTGTTTACATAATGTGTGTACTGTTTATATTTATTATGCATATATAAATACACACATATACAGCATATATTTTGACACTATTTCCATGTATATATTTATATAATTTGTTATACGTGTAAAATACAAATATATATAATATACAAACATACAATTTTTCTTTAAATATATGCATGCATGTGTATTACTGTAGTACTTTGAGCTGCATTCCATCTATAAAAAATGCTATACAAATAAATAATAATAATAATAATTATTATTATTATGCAAGTATATATTCACACACCATACAATAATATTATTATAAAATATATAACACTTTAGCAGATAATGCACTCTTTTTTTATATAATTTTTTAAACATACAGTACAGTATAAATATATTTACATACACATAGCATTTAGTAAACAATTCACAACATACAGTAACCTCTTTCTAACTCAAACACAAATATAAAAGAGAAAGTGACCTTCAGCATTCTTGTTTATCACAGCATGACAGACTTCTATCACTTCTCCATACAGAGCCTGTGTTCAAACCATATGCTTGCTATTTTTACATTATTATATAGCATGCATACTGTGCACAGTACACAACAGGAACAGACTGCTCGATATTGCATCCCACAATGCAATGTTCTTGACTTTATATTTCTAGAGCAACTGTGAAGTCAGTTGTGTTATTTAGAATGTCTTCAGTCATCATTTTAACTGACAATAATGTTACGAAATACAAAGGAAGAAATCTGAAGAATGTGCAGGTTGCTCATTTTCATGCAATTACAATAAAACCATGGAATAACATGTATACAAGTCTGTATAAACATGACACTGAGTAAATTTTACTAAACTATTTCCAAGCATAACTGCAGGCCACATATATTGCACAGTATTTAATAAAGCAACCAGAATTAATTCTGAACAGACATTTGGATTCTAGCAATTGAGATTGGAGATTGGCATTAAATTCTGGGTTGAGGGCAGTATGATGTTTAGCTGGAATGTTCCTGTTCGAGCCCGTATTAGAGATTTTGACAAGTTTAATTCGTTTCAGCCACGGCCTGGTTCAATGTGTGTTCATCACAATCAAAGCGGCTTTCTCCAGACGCAGCACAAATTCAACAAAAAGACTTCTCCTCAGGAGACCCTGGAAGCTGATCTGTGATTCAGAACGTCGTGTCTGGTGTGTCGGAAAGATTCGCAGAGCACCAAAGCATCCTAAAGTCAGCATCTCTCCTGATAACAGAGGGCTCTAGCAGACTAAAAATAGAGGCTAACTTTTAGACCAGCTGCTCTTTCAGCCTAACAAAAACAGACTGCCTGACCGCCTTGGGGAGGGGGATGGAGCACATCTTTTTGGCTAAATATCGCTGTAAAATAGCCGGTTTCAGTAGCAATTACAAGTGAGTGCCTTTCCCTTCTTTAAGACTCCAATCCTCAATAATGCAAAAGTCTGGGTAATCAAGACCTACAGCACTGGACACTGTGTGGTTAGAGCTGCGCTGTCCAAGAACCGTCAAGCCGATTTGCTTCAAAATGACCCAGATCAAAGAAAACGCCTTAAACCCGTCTAAGATGGTTTGCTGATTTAAGCAGGTCTATAGCAGCCTGGCCAAGCTGGAAAGTGAACAAAACCACTTTAAAATCAGCATGGAAGACCAACAAACCAGTTTACGCTGGTTTAAAATGTTTATAAACAAAGCAACCCATATATACAGTGGCAAACGTGAGAAAATAGACCGAAGCATCCAAGACATAGCCTAATGAGTAATAACTGCAATTTTGCTGAATGATGGTGGAAAAATATCACTAACGCATTTGAGATACTATGAATGGTTCTGTAAGACCTAGCCTATACAATATTATACTAGCATATTATATAACATTTAAATAAAATTATGACCAGTAAAAGACAGAGCATCCTTACATAATAGGAAACAGCACATGTACATGCAACGCTGCTGCGGAGGATATTTTCACCTGATTCACCATCTTCTCAGATGATGCTAAAGAGCACAACGATTCTTTATTATCGTTTAGATATATGAAAAACGAAGAGGCAAACACTCCGTGCAACGTAACGCCAAGGCTTCAAAGGCTATGTTGGCAGATGTGTCTTTCATGGGGAGTATAAATAGAAGCATAGGATGCGCGATGTCCATGTCAAATGAAGGTTATTCCTCTTATATTCTGCTCATTTTTCGCCGCTTTTCCAGCGGAAAACACACACATGCGGTAAGGATTGAAAATTATTTAGCGTGAAACATTTAAACCGCGTATTACTGCTGCCGACTTACCGTAAAAGCCGTTTTAAGCGTCACTTACGCCAATACTGCGCCTCTTCCAACACCTGCAGACACTTTGACGTCACTTGAAAGACGTGTGACGCCAAGAGGGGGCGGGGTCAGGGTTTTGATTGACGGCTCGGAGAACTAACGCTAACAATGGAGTCCCACCCACAACACATAAAATATTCAAGACGCTTTAAAACCAGCATCATTCATTATTTAGGAGCGTGGCTTCGGCCTCTCCATAATTAATCAATTAAAATGGTCGCAGAAAATGAACAGCTCACACAGGGATTTGTTTACATTAACGGCGCAGGTCAGTGTCCTTTTCGCAACACTGATATGTAACCAATGTTTGACTTTTTTTTTTTTTGGGTCATGTTTCTTATAACAGGTCACCATGACATCCATGGTTAACGCAAATGCAGTATAGTTAATGTAAAATCATAAAAAAAACACAATTTAAACAATACACTTTTTGATGATAGTTGAAACTTTAGATTAGCTGTTAGCATTTTATTTCTTTATTTATTTTTGCTGTACTGACAAAAAACTTTTGTAATTTATGGTGAATTTTCCTCCCATGTTGCCTGAAAAAGTGTGCAACGCAGTAGTTTCTTAATTTCTTAGCAAAGCATATCCTAAAAAATAGTATTCACGATTATATTACATATAGGCTAATAAAAAAATTTATTTTTAAAAGTTAATTATTCCGTGAAAATCAGCAAAGTTGCATGCATAGGAGAGGTTGCGTCAGCGCGCTTTTAGCGTCATCTAGTGTGTAAATTAATATCAACGCAAATTACGATAATTTAATCAACGTTACACGTCTCCAACAATTTAAAATGAGTGTTTTATGTCTTTTAATTCATACCTGTTAGTTTTTAGGTTGTCTCTACATTAGTGTGACCTTGAAAATCGACAAAAATTACCTAATTTATATGTATTTAGAATGATCTACACTTTTTATTTTCCAGAAAAAGGACGAAAAATATACTCATCAAGGGGCACATAATTTTTTTAACTAATCAAACGCTTTCTAGAATGAAAATCCGTTTTACACGACTTACCACCAAAGAGGCCTATAGGAGAGACATGGTTAGCATTAGCATAATCAAAGCTATCCAGCCAAATTCCTACCCTTCTCTGGTCTTTATGAATTATTCATTAACGAACGTAAGCATAAAAGCCCATATTATTTATTTAATTATTTTTATTGGCAATTCAGAACAGTCTGAATTAAAAATGTAGCATTTTTTTTGTCTCTGACAGTGGAGAACAGAAACACGCTGTGATAAACCAACTTTATCTGAAACATGTGACCTCGACCTGTAAACAAACTGAACAAATATCTTTAACAATGTCATTAATACTAACATACAGAGGACGCATATACATTTACTACACATTATTACAGAGAAGAAGACACGATTCATTTAATATCATACAGCAAAATTCATTTTAGACACTGAATGCTTCACAGTCACTGCTGTAATGGCACTGAAGCTAAAGGGATGTGCTTTAAGGCTCTACACTGGCTTTTCTGATCTCTGAGAATGAGGGTGGCCAAGGCTACTGGATGAAATGGCACTTTTAGCATCAGGCTGGCTACAGATTCTCTTACCGCTGACTACTCTTAGGTCAAAGTGTTTTTAACAAAGTTGAAAGATGAAGTGTCTCATTTCTGGGCTACTCTATAAAAAGAATAACTTTCAAATGGGTTTCCCAAGCACATTCCCATCTGTGATTGGCCAGAAAAAGAGGTAGTCAAACCCCAGTAAATAAAATATTATTTATATATAGCAAAATTATTCCATATGCACTACCCAAACAATAATTGTGATTAATCTCACAATTTCCAACCATTTTAAGAATTTATAATGAATTAGTCATTTTAAATTTGGTCAGTCAATTTTCTCTGACCCCAGTTACTATATTCAAATTAAAATAATCATAAAACTTGCTATGCAATTTCTTCAATCTCCTATGTGAAGCATGCTTCTGACTGTATATAACAGCTTCATACTTATAGAATATAATATCTCTAAAAATTAGGACATTATAAGAACAGGATCTTAAGGATCAGTTAGCCACAGCCCTTTATGTGAGGTGGACACAGAGTAAGAGTGGTTTGTGCTCATCTAGACCAGAACTTCCTGTTTAAAGCCATCAGACAATAAAACTGAGAAAGATGTGGGATCCACTAGAGTCCACCCAATCTCCAATTGTACAATCTCTGACATGGGCATAGCAGAGTAAATCACTGTAAAACACTGATTCACCCACAAGTGTTGAGTTTAGGGGAGTTTACATTTGTCATGCTTATTCATAAATCAGTTCAAACATCCACCCTGCTTCTGTCGATATGATCATTGTGTCTACATAGTGCTAATGTGTCAAGAGGTATAAAGGCATTTCAGTACAAAGAAGCTTGTAAAGGGATTCTCCGTACGGTCGTCCAATGAGCCCAAGGTTTAGGCTTTAAGATTTTTTTTTTTCTCATTTGTTCAAAACAAGATTATAAACAGATAGTTTAGCGACTGCACTTTGGAGTCTTGCTACATTAAAAAGAAATCAACATTATCCTGAGGTTGTTAACAATCACAATCTCATCTCTAACCTGAAGGCAAGACACTACAAGCAACCCCCCCCCCCCCCCCCCATTTAGCTTTTTTCAGCCTATTGGAAAGAAAACATGCCGATTTAAGAGTTTATTTATTATATTAGATGTTTTTGTGTCTGTAGATTTCAATTACAAAAGATATTTTATAAGTTTAATAATAAGTTTTTTTTTAAAAACAGAGCCAGAAATGTTTATTTTAGTATCACTTACTATATATCATATTTCTAAAAACATGTTGAGTTATTTATACATGTATTATTTCTAGCTGTTTATGGAGTGATGAAAAGAGAATCCCCTCGGTAAAAACTCTATAGAGCAAAATATTTTGATTTCTGTTCGGGAAATTAGTGCATAATTTAATTATATAATGGTGATATCTATCAATACTCCATTCACCTGTGGTGTCTTGCCTTAATATTCCTCGTAACTGTCCTGTTTAATTTATTTCTCAGTGACAAAAAAAAAAAAAGCATTAAGTTACCCATTATTAAAAAGGTTCGAGATAATAAATATCCTAGAATTGAGTGAAAAAGTTCACGTAATGAGTAAATCAGCTTTCCTCTGCAGTTAGCATGGACAGTCACTCAAGGGAAGACTCATGTTTCTCTATGATACCATGAAAACATTCATCTACACTTTCGGCTTCAGTCCTTATGCAAACGTTGTGTCTGGGACACAATACAGCTTTAAAATACAGGCCTATTTGGTCAGGTAAACCAATGTCTTTATTTTTTACTGTGTGCTTGTTCTACTCAACCCCCCAAAATTTCTAAGTGCATCTAAGAAACACAAGTGAAGCAGCACTCTTAGTACTGGGCCTTGTTAAGTGTTCAACTGCAGGACGGATACGCCGCTCGTTTCTTGGTCCAGTTCTCTTTCGCTGCTATCTATAATGGGAGAGACTCCAGGAGGGGACGTCTGTGCATGCCTGGGGTCCGTCGTAGTCCTTGATCCGTCTTTATCTGTGTGCTCTTCTTCAGCCTCTAGCTCTCCGTCCTCTTCCTCCAGAGTCAGCTCAAACTGGAACTTCTCCCCGGCTGAGCCTGTGACGCCCAGCGTGGCCCGAGAGTCCTGCTCTTCAGGGGTCGGTGACGGGCTGCGTGGGATCATGCTCTGGTACCATTCGCGATTGTCCTCCAATGTATCTAGAATGTCCTGAGCATCGGGATGGACCAGGTCAGCCCATGTTTCCCATAGAGGATGGACAATGTAATCGATGAATCCCACCTTAAGTAACAAGGATTGAACGCATTCATTATTAATACAGTTTAGTACAGGACAGGATTTGAAAAAAGCTTGACAATCCTAATATGATGATCCATTTGTGAGGGAAGCTTTTGGTATTTTGTTTTTGGTATATGTAATACCAAAAACACTTTTTATTTACTATGTACTACTTTTTATTAATTAATTAATTCTTTTTAATTAAGTGAATGCCAATATCATAACATCTTTTATTAATATCTTAAATGAACATTATCTTTGACAGTCCTGAAAAAAAAAAAAAAAAAAACGTTTTGTACAATGCTTTTTTTTTCTTTTACAGCTAGATATTTTTGATATATGATATATGAAGATTTTTATGAAGACTAACTGGATTTTATAAGGTATTTTTTTGCTAATTATTCAAATAAATTCAGAAAATGTGTTTTATTTACATCTAAAGTCTAATGGTTTTTTATTTTCATGAATCAAATTTAGTGAATGTTGAGTTTTTGTAATTAACATTTTCATGTAATAAACCATACAGTGTGAGAAAAAAATAACATTTAAAAGGATGTTTTTTTGTAGAAACAGTAAACTCAACATACTTTTTACTTCCATGCATATTCAACTGTTTATTAATTACTGTATTAGAACTATGCACTTTCTTACAGTTAAAAACCCATTTATACAGTGTGAGAAAATATTAAGTGTGATTAAGTTATTAAGTGTTTGTAATTTCTCCAATGCTTTTTATTTACATCTATATTTAATGATTTATTAAAACATATTTTAATAATATTGTAAGTACACACATTCCCTTTGACAGGCTTAAAACATATGGTAATTTTTAAATATTTTTCTCTCTACGGTGTATCTTATGTCCTTCCCAAACCCTAGCTTGCAAACCCCTAAAATAGATATAATCACACCTGAGATTTTTCCACAGAAGCTGTGTGCTTGTCACACATGGGGCTGATTTCTATGCCCTTGTCACGCTCACGGTCCCCCTGTCTGAAGAGCTCCACCATGATACGATCTGTCCACTGTCTGTAGAGCTCTAGGGGTTTGGTGGGGTTGCTGAGGTCAGCGCAGTGAACCATATTCTGAAGCACCTTTCCAAGGAAAGAAAGAATTTTCACAATTTAGCTGTTCAAAAAGGACTGAAAAAGCCAATAAATAGTTGACTAGCCATCCAAAAGTGGAAATAAATAGAATTGTTTAGTAAGGAATTGTAGTGTATGTGCTTGAGTGAGACTGCAGTACCTGTATTCGGTCAGAGTAGTTGTCCAGCAGCAAGACTCCCAGACTGGTCACTTTTTTAGTTTCCACCATTGTCTTCAGATCAGCCAGGAAATTCATGTGTTTGGACATATCAGTGGCCAAGACCTGGATTGATGACAGGAAATCTGATATTAGAAGCACTTTTGAAATGGGGAATTTTAGAAAGGTTTGTTTCACTTATGTTTTTATCAGGGATTTCCACACATCATTCAGTCTTTTGAAATAAAACCACAAAAAAACACAGCAGCGGTCTGATTCACAGATGAGTCACAGATCACTCGTTACCAACAGTCATTTACTCATACATCATTACTACCAGACATCTGGTTATGCTTGTAAAATAAACCTATTAACTTCTCTGTTTTCCTTAAATGAATAATCATTTACTCACCTTCAAGTTGTTTCAAACTTGTACGAGTTTCCTACCTGTTTATTATCTGAAATCATTCTGGCAACAAACACTTCAATGGAGGTCTACTGAAGTCCTCTGGTTTTTGTTTTTAGTAAATACAATCAATAACTGAGGCGCAAGATGATGCCAGTTGTGTTGAAATGAACCAAACGAGAGTGCAGCGATGTGATATGTGAAAGAAACAACGGTCTCAAATACCAGGATGAGTGTGTCTTTCCAGGTCTGCCACAGCATTCCGAGTCACCGGCGAATAATACGTCTCGGAATGTTGTGGCTGACCAATCAGAATCAAGTATTTGAGAGAACCGTGTAATAAACGTGTAAAAGTCTCACCATATCTATGGTCATCTGTCGCAGGGACTGTCGTTGTTTCTTGCTAAGATTGGAAAAGATATCACAGTTCTCCTCCTGGAGAAGCTTGAAGCCCACAGCCAAATGATGGTTCTCCAACACTGAGGCATCATTGTACATGAGAGCCAGCTCGGAGTCTGGAAGAGCGAGGAGAAAAACAACCTGCTTAGCTCTAATAGTGATGCATTGGAATTTAAGCAACATGGAGTTTTAATAGGCCAAAAAGATTGACCAAATTGACATTGGGCTCATTAGTGACATTTCATTTCAGTTTTTGGCCTAGTGCATTCAGAATTTAAATTTTGGTGTATAACAAGTTTTAAATAACTGTGTTTGTGTTGGAGACAGAGCCTAAGTGAATGGATTTGGGAGTCGTACTTGTGTTAATGAGGAAATGGTTCGTAAATCCTGGATGGTCAACATCATGGATAGCACTCGCAAACAGAGCAGCCATGATCTCAAGGTCTGTGAACACATCCTGAAAGTCATAACAAAACAAACAAACAAAAATATATGCTGGTTTGTTTAGAGGTCCCTTCCCATGAGCACTATGTGTTTGTGATCATCCATGCAGACCTCTAGGGCAGGTGTGGAGAGAAGAACGTGTGTGGACTGCACAACATCTGCTGCGTGGATATTGTTATGGTAGGCCACGTCCAAGTGGTAGTGATCCTCCAAAGTCATGAGGAAAGTTAAGAAGGTTTCCGATGGGATCTTAAAGGTCTTGAGCAAATCTCGCTCCTGAGAATTAGAGAGTATAGAAACATGCAGTAATCAAATACCCGGTAAATCTGCAGTTAAAATCAGTGTAAAAGTATACAATTAAGCTATCTTCAATTAATGCTAAAATTATCATTGGCAGTTCTACTATGTATGCTGTGTTTTATTCAATGGTATTTATAGTAGAGCAGTGGAGCATTTATGCTAAAAGATATTTACCTGAAAAATGGTGTACATTATGACTGTCAGTGGCCGATTCCCAGAATACTCTGCTATCTTAAAAATATCTATACCCCATCGATTGATGTCCTCAAGCTCCTAGAGTAAAAAATACAGTCATTCTACTCCACTGAAGAGAACTAATAATACAATAATATAGCTCTAGGAATCTCTGAATTTGATGTATTTTAAAGAAAGATATCATAAATATTGCAACTAAATTATATATATATATATATATAGTATATATATATGTATACCATGACTTTGGACTAATATAAAAATGCACTTAAATTAAAATGAACACTTTGTAAAAAGTGTGACTTGTGGTATAATAATTATGCATGTTTCTAGTTATTACAAGCTCAAAGTTATTTTATCAGGTAGAAATTGTGAGAAAAAAATAAACAAATACATACATGCATTTATTAATTGCCAGGGATGTGAAGTAACGAATTACAAATACTCACGTTACAGTAACTAAGTAGTAATTTCTGATCTACAGTAGAACTGACAAAGAGAGAAATAAAGGGACACCTCGGCCAGGACGCTCTCATGTTGTGTGTTGACACCAAATCGAGGGATGCATGTTGGAGGGAGACTCGGACTGGGGCTCAGTTTTCTCACTCCACTTATCTGAGACATGGGACGGCGTTTTTTCTCCTCCTTACACGCTGCTGACAAAATCTCCACATCATGCTGTTTTTCTGTGACACAAACATAGAGTACGTGAAAAGCTAAAGTAAGATGGAAAGGAAAGACACAATTAGGAAAAACAGAAGACAAATACTACATCTGAAGAATTTATTTGCAAAAACAAATTAATTTTCTTTAATTAAAATTTTATTTTTTATATATTGTTTTTTTTGCACAATGAGAAAACATGCTTTTTGAGAATGATCTGTTTTTGCTCATTTAAAGGGTTAAAAATGACCCCCAAATGAAAATTCTGTCATCAAAATATCTTAATTTGTGTTTCAAAGATGAATGAAGGTCTTATGGGTTTGGAACGACATGAGGGTGAGTAATTAATGACAGAATTCTCATTTTGGGTGAACTAACCCTTTAACTCTTAATTTACAACTCTTCTGAATTAATGCTGAACGTGCTATGTCATCAGAAAGCCAGTCATTTAAATCACAGTCACTCACGTAAAATTGTGCTTGCTATGAACTCCGACACTTGGTTTCCTGACCGGCTGGTCTCTGACAGCTGAGTAAGTTCCCTATTGAGCATTCTTTTAAACTAAAAATAATATAACAAAAGTAATAAAACGTTAGAAACATTGATAAGACTTTACAACAAGGTTCATTAGCTGACATTAGTTAACATGAACTAAAAATTAACCCAAAATTCCACCAATCACAGGCCCCCTCCCATGAAGCACTGTGAATGTTATCAAGTCAGTCTCCCTGTGCTCTCATAATACTTTAATATTTGTATTGGTCCTATAGATACAAATGTATAATTGAATATATCTCTGTCATTTTTAAATTTGCTTAATGTCATTTGGAATGCTCCAGGGGATTGTAGTTCCTCCCCCCACTAAAGCTGTTAAGTAAAGCACCATAGCGTTTTTTTAGTCTGATTTTCACATACTTGCTTCAAATGAAAGTTTTTAAGATTGTGATTTTCCCTGGAGTTTGTTAGTTTGGTTCATGGCTTTATGGCTAAAATCCCTATGGTAAAAATACTTTCCGAAACCAGAGAAAGTGGGCGGACACTAATGCACTCCATTTATTGTACTTGTGGGACTGATTTCAGTGCAATAATAACAACAGCAACTGAAACAATGAATAGAACCGTGAACAGCAGACAAAGAAAATCACAATGTCAGGGATTAGCCATGCAGCACAATATTCACTTTCATCACACGGTTATCCGGTTACCGTGGTAACTGAGTCCATACCAAAGGCTATGTGAGGAAACACTCAGTGTACTGAATGTCGGGGTTATGTAATCATGCATCAGCAAAATCACTTTCAAACTTGATTAGCACATAATATTAATTGAATATGGAGCACTGCACTGAAATGCCACACTTTTCTGACTAGTAGTAAAGATACTGTAGTGCAGTGTGCCTCACATTGCTTACATTGCTTACGTCAAAGTTTCTCTTTAGCATTGTTCTGAAATATGCCGCCATTGTTTTGCATTGTATGGATGGCTCTGGGTGTGGAACATGCACAACATCAAACAGTAATTGAATTCAAAGGTACGTTACTGACATGTTATTATTAACATAAAGACCTCAAAATGTACTATAATTTTCTGTACCCAAAAACTAATTAATAGGCAATTTAATCTATTAAAGAATATATATTACTAGAAGTATCATAGGAATCGTTCATATCACTCATTCAGTTTTCTTTTGAAGTCATATTGTATGTTTGCAGGGTTATTTTTGTATTATTTATTAATGATTTATTATTTCGTATTATTGATATACTATTTATTTATTAATATTATTTATAATATTAATATTTTATAAATATTCAAATTTTAGTTTAATTTAATTTTAACCCTATTTCAATTACCTAAAATTATTTTTAATAGTTATAGTTAACAAATAGGCTAGTTTTGAAATCAGCCATAAAAAGCTGAAGCTTCATAGATGGCATATTTGACTTGTGAGCTATAAAAGTGTGCTAATATAGTACAAAGGCTGTACTGTATGACCAATTAATGTTGCTTTTTTTGTCATTATGAATACATTTTCACAGCATGGATAAGACTCATACAGCTCTTGTGACTGCAAATGATTCAAAATGCGACTTTTTACCTTATTGGAGGCCATTTCGCTGACAGAGTGCCGTGTTTGCAGGGTCTCCAGCTGGTCCAAACACCAATCCAGCTCTTCAAGGGTTTCCACGGCGAGTTTCTGATATGCCTCATCTGCAACAAACAACCTCAGATATCAGAACATCGATAATACTTTAATGGTAAGTATTTAGACGTTCAAACATTTACATTGATAAACATTTGGCTGAGGTCAAAGGAAAAGTCCTCATCTTTGGCTAGACCAGCTCATGTTCTTCATTCATACACTCACCGGGCAGGCTTGATTTACAGGCAGGCTGAGGGTTAGTGCCTGACAATCTCCTGTTATGAAGGAAAAAGATTAATGTGACAACTTTATTGACCCTTCCATTCACTGACTGGCTGAAGGGGTTTCGGCTACAGACTCACTTGTTGCTTCTATCTTGCACGTGGGTTAAAGCTGCAACGTTACCCCTCACTGTTCGCAGACTGGCAAGAACCTGCAGTACACACACACACACACAAACTTATTACACATTCAAATATCTGCACAAATCCAAAGTTAAATAAATTAACTTCATTCCACTCCATTAACTTCAGCATTATCTATGCAATCCTAATAGCAGTGTAGATGTCTATGTAATGATTTTCTCATTAAACGCAGTAATGTCTTTATCATTTGAGGGGTCATTTCTTAGATTACCAAATTAATAACTAACTGACCTGAGCGAATGGTGTTACAATCATGTCCTCCCCATGACTGCAAAAGAGAAGTCATCAATCATGATCAAAATACTAATAACAAGCTAGCAATGTTGAATTTATTTTCTTAA
Source organism: Enteromius radiatus (assembly GCA_032357445.1). Lineage (NCBI taxonomy): Eukaryota > Metazoa > Chordata > Actinopteri > Cypriniformes > Cyprinidae > Enteromius > Enteromius radiatus. The sequence continues at coordinate 9,526,190 of JAUCMS010000012.1, read as the reverse complement.
TTGTCTAACAACTTTTTGGTTGCCAAATCCCTCTTATTGTTTAACCCAATTACAGAATAAATAATTTCCATCAATTAATCAATTTAAATATGTTGCTTTAGTTTTTATAAATAAGTGTACTGCTCTCAAGAGCTACATGCTGAAAGATGGTTGAGGCATTCCTGTGACGGAGTACTACGACATTTGCTTTAGTGCATGTTGAAAGCTCACAGTTCACTGGCCGTCGAGGAGTTTCTGGACATTGTCTTTGGTGAGAGGTCGAAATCCGAGTCCGAGCGGTAAAGGAAAGACTCTCGCCTCTGACTGTTGGCCTGGAGGACCAGACCAGAGCTCGGACTGGGGTCCAATGGACTGCGCCCGATTGACAACCCATTTTCCACATCGAAACTGCAACAGAAAGACAGGTGACAGAAAGTTAATTATGTGAAGGATTGACAGCCAAAAAGAAGAAAAACACCAGATATTTAATTAAAGGTATACTGAACAAGTGTTATTTTAAATGTTTAATATGCGATTATCCAAGAGAAACGGAAAGAATGTATATAATATAATATAGGTAATAATAGTAATAATTTCTTTTTATATATCGCCTTTCCAACACCCATGGTCACTTTTCAAGTCAAACTTAAATAAACATCAGTACCAGAAGAGCTCAGAGTAATATATAGAGGTTACTTAGGTTAGAGTAAAAATACAAAGAGAATATAGATAAATGAATGTTCTAGGATTGCACAGTAATGGCTAAATATTAATCTCAAAACAGCCTGGCTGTATTACACTTACTTGAACAGAACTTCTACGTTTGTCAGTGTTTTCAGATCATTATTGCTTTTTTTCGGGAACACAGATGTGTGTGGTTGCCAGGTTGGGATGACTAAGTATACCAGAAAATTGGGGTATTTAAATTCATAAATCTGGCAACCGCAAATAGCTAGTTGCCAATGCAAGATAATGTAAATGCCAAATTAAAATAACACTTTTGCAACATAAATAACCAGTGAGCTAATGTTGCATACAATAATGTATAATAAATCAAGTCAATCTTCATCAGGATAATAAGATGACTTATCGTGCAGTCGTAGTTTCATTATGATTGGCAATAAATGAAGACCTCTGGCCCACAAGCTGTTAACACAAAAAGGAGAAGCAGGCCTTCATATGTAGGACTCTCTGTAGGTCTGAATTCAAGAAGTGTCTGCTCTGATTATTTAGATCTGTGGTGAAGGTTAAGCGGTTGAGGGTCTATTTGTAGTTTCTCAGGTAAAATGTTGCTTCTCTTTATTCAGAAATCCTAACATGGGATGTGAAAAATCAGAATGATTATTTTAATAATCAATATAGACTTGAATGTGCATCTCTGTTGATGAATAGGCTGTATCTCACACACAATTTAGTCTCTTTTCGTAGTTTTGTTCAAGCCTTTACAGAATTACACAAGGATTGCAATTAAAGTTTGAATATTATACTAGGAAAAACATCCCCATTTGATCTCTTTTTAAAGTTAGGCTTTCTCGTGATGTTTTAGATGGACTCTAAGCAGCTGGGCTTCACAAAGGCATTCATGAGAAGTGTTGAACTGGCACTGAGACACAGATGTTATCATTAAAGAACACTGTCCCTGAAACAACAGGGAGCTTCTTTGACAATAAAGGCCAAATACGACCCCATTCTTTCTTTTATGTTATTTGTCCTGGTGGGTCCCACAGCCTGACCTTGGCACTTTAGAGACGGGAACCCAGATGAAAAAATGTGCCACAGGAAAAAACAAGACGCAAGAGTTAAAGTGCTTGCTTGGGTGGTGCCTGCCCTGCACAGATGACCCTTCAGAAAACCAGAAACACAGATTCTCTACTCAGCTGGCTAGTAGTTCTTTAATATATTGTACATTTTCTCTGGTACAAATTAATTTATTATTAAAAGGAATTTTTAAATTTATGAGGTTAATTCATTATTATCTACAGTATGTTTCTGACTTGATTACAATTATAATCAAGTTATATAAATTATATATATATATATATACATACATTATAAGTGACTTTTTTCTCTAATCTATGTACTTGCTATGTGTATTGCATTAGGCTAACTACTAACATGTTGCTCTTTTGTTGGTTTTGATTGCTTTTTATTGTCTTCATTTGTATAAAAGTGTCTGCTAAATGACTAAAACGTAAATTTAAATATAAATATGAAATACACACACACACACACACACACACATATATTATGCAAACAAAAACGTTTTTGTTTGCATAATATATGTGTGTGTGCTGTGTATATGTATTATGTATATATAAATACACAACCATGTATGTATATATATATTTTTTTAAATTATGTTTATATATTAAATACATTTATTTCTAATATAAATTATATGAATAAAAATATACACATATAGAGAAAATGTAAACTTTAATTGTGTGTGTGTATTTATATATATATACATAATAAATATACACAGTACACATACATATATTATGAACATTTTGTATTTTTATTTTGGATTAATCTAACTCATAAGAATGATGAAGATTAGACTCATTAAAATAATGATCCATTACTCAGTAGAAATGTGCAAATCTGGGTAAACTCTGAGCACAAGATAAATTCAAGATGTCTGGAATAATATTGTATTTATTATTGTGTACAAACATCAAATATATTGAAATGTTTGTTTATATTAACTAATAATGAAAGGAATTTGTTCAGACATGTAGTCAATGCTCTATTTTCCAGACTAAACCACACAGGTCTGAAAATGTCTTGTCAACATGCATATGTTATCAGAGAAACAGCAGGTAAATGATTTATGTGGTTTTGGGGAAAGACGATTTATAAAAATGCATTAAAATACTGAGAGCAAAGTCAGAATATCCTACATTTACAGCCTATACAGAATGTTTTCTTTCTCAGAAAATCCATATATCAATATATTTCCACAGAGAGGGAAGAGCAAAGTACAAAATAAGAGTTCTGAAGAGCAGTCTGACAAAATGCCGGAGTTTGTATAATGTGGCAAATGTCAACAGTGAACTTACCACAGTACGTGCTTTTCAGTAGATCTTGGTCGCGTTCGCAAGCAGACTGCCATTCTAACTCTCAAGACTTTTAATAAAAAAAAACCTGGACACAAATCCAATGACAGCCTTACAAAATAAATATGTCCAAAAAGCTGTATTTCTTACATTCGGTCTACCAGTTTGATTGGAAATTTCTTGAATTATTTCGATCCAGAGACCAATATCTAAATGCATTAGCTTGATATAGTGTTTTTACCATAAACACATCCAGTCCTTTCTCTTTCTCTCGTATTTTGACCGTGCACACGCACACACACACACACACACACACATAATTGCACTTTGCCAACAGACAAGTCGCAGCATGCTAAAAGCTGACAGATTTGTGGAATACCACAGAAACACACGTCAGATAGCTTCAGGATCAGACACGCTTTACAGAAAATAAGAAACTGTAATTTGCAAAAAGAAAATAAAGCCTATTTTTAGGAGTATTATTTTTTTTGTTGCATATAATTTTATTTTAACTACAACTGAAAACACATGTTCCTCCAAATTCCCTACATTTAAAATGATTACATACAATTCTAATAGAAACTGACACAGTTCTAAGATAGAAACGTCATTGCACTTTTTGGTATTATTTCTTTACGTTTTAAAGGACAGGCAGATTCACAGGTAATCCATTATGAGTATCATCCAGAGTTAAGAGTTAGATTAGCTTAGTGAGAATGATTAGTACACAGCCAGAAGTAAAATGTTAGTACACACTGTTTACTCAAGGTATAGAACAAACTGCTTGTACAAATACTGTACGTGGAAGTAAGGAAAATGAAGCAATATGTTGAGATGTTTCCAGTGAAGTACATGCTTCATAGCTAATGTCATTAGATGTGAATCTTAACAAATTTAGTTCAATAGATTTAGGGTTGTACACAAATTTAAGTTCTGAATTTGAATGTAGCAAGCCGAATGTGGAATTGTAATTCAAATCTGAATTTTAAACTAAATTAAATTCAAACTTTTTTTTTATTATTTAATTATATACATAACATTTTGTAGGTCTGTGTAAAATATTATGTACGGAGTATTTAAATTTTAAATATTTTAATTTCAAATGTTAATATTTTATATAAATATTACAAATTCTGAAAAATGTATTAAATATTCAGAGCGGATTCTAGATTTCTGAATTTTTCCTAAACCGGACAAAACTGCATTCTAAATGACATCACACATTATAAACTGTAGTAGCAAAAAAACTAACCGAACCTATGGAAGCCCGTTTCCGGCACTGAAAAAAAGAAAGAAAAAAAATATATATTATTGTTATTTTTCATCCCACAATTCTGACTTTTTTTCTCAGAATTTGCATGATACAAAAATGCATTTCTGATTTATTTTATCACAATTGGGAGATAAAAAAATCAGATTTGGAACTTTATATCAGAATTGTGACATTATATCACACAATTGTGAGTTATAAAGTCAGAATTCTGAGATATAAAGTTGCAATTATGACTTTATAACTCACAATTTCAAGTTTATATCATGCAATTCTAACTTTGTTTCTCTTTTAACTGCAACTTTATATCTCCCAATTGCGAGAAAATAAGTCAGAATTGTGAGATAAAAAGTCACAATGATCTTTTTTTCTATTTAGTGGCGGAAACAGGCTTCCATATGAATCCCACTTGTTCTCCAGCTGAGGATTTTAAACACTTTAAAGTCATTACTGTGTTTTTCCTGCTCATGTGTGACTCTGAACACTGGAGACACACAAGACGCCAAACCCACCAGGAGCTCATGTTAGGAGAGAGATCTGGAACGGTGGGATCAATAAGCTCTTGATGTGAAGAGCATGATGAGAGGTCTGCAGTAATAAAGGACAGTTCTTCACCTGAACACCAGCTGTATTCCAGAGCTTTGACTCCAGTGTCTCTGATTAGGAATCGGTCTTTATTTGGAACATTGCTTCGATCGTGACAGGACAAGACACATCGCTTACTGAGAAGAGCCAATTAAAGTGCACAGTTGCCAGTCATAAGGTGCATGATGGGACTAGAACAGCTCTTTGGAGATGGACGGATCCTGATTAGAAGTGCAGATGTGGCTTAAATCTAAATGTTCCAATAAATGAGTAATTCAAGCATGGCCTCTGCAACTTCCTGCTCAGATCAGGTCAAAAACTGCAGCCACTTGTACTGTTTTTCTCAACTGAGCCACAAAAGCAGGAACATTTTATCCAACTGATAATAATTTTCATGTAGAATGTAGTAAACCCAAACCTGGGTTTTTATAATTAGTTAAAAAAAAAAATTAAAACCATTAACAAACGGTACGTAAAATTAAATGATGGTTAAAGGAATAGCCTAGTTCACCCAAAAATAAAAATTACCCTATATTTTACTTACCCCCAAGCCAACCTTGGTGTTGTGTTTATCACTTTCTTCTTTCATACATTTGAAAAAATGTGTCCTGGCTCTTCCAAGCTTGGCAATGCTGCTGGATAGTGGCCATTATTTTAAAGCTCCATAAATCGCATATATCTATCATAAAACTAACCTATACGCCTCCGAGGGGTTTATTATTAACATATTTCCATGTCATACGACGAGTCAGAAGTCATCCAAGAAGCCGGAACTCGACTCTCTCGCAAATAAGCATACAGCCGTTGCCAGAAGTCAGTGACTTGAGTTATCATTTTAAAAATAGAAATATTTTAGTTACAAAAACCCATCAGGATACATTTTTTAAAAACTGCGCATTTTTAAAGACTGCGCTCGTCCGAAAGAAGAAAGTTATATACATCTAGAATGGCTTGGAGGTGAGTGAAATATGAGGAAATTTTATTACTATTAATATTATTTTGCTCAACAAATACAATCACAATTATTGTCATTTTAGAATTTTCACACCTCATTGGAATTGCACATTCACATGAGCACAAATCAAGAAACTGTCAACTCACATGGTTAGATCGCAGATCTTGCCTTTTTGCATATTTATTTATTTGAGCCCTCAATAAAGAGAGAAAGCAAATCTACCAAACTAAAATTAAGAAAAACTTTAAGAATAAATAATCAGCAGGCAAAAATCACAATTATTGAACTGTTATCATGATTAAAATACTATTTATACTAGGTTAACTTTTAACTTTTAGGTTAGTTTTATTTTGGCTAGCTGCCAAGACTACATACAGTATCTCATTTTCATTCAGTTTAACTTCATGTACTAAAATAACGAAAAATCTATAAAAACTACATAGTTACACATGAATGAAAACAAAACCAAAATGAAACAAATACAGAAAACTGAATATGTATGAAATATATAAAAGTAAAAAAATAAACAGTATCAATAAAAATTATAAAGGTATCTCAGTTATTGTAAAAAAACCTCTCAAAATGAGATATTAAGGGCATTTTCACACCTGGCTCATTTGTTTTAGGAACCTAACAAAATTTGGCTTGTTTAGGCATATACAGTATGAAGTACATGGCCTGACTATTAGACTGAGATGGTCTCAGTCTAATAGTGACTGAATTCTGGAGTTGTTCAGTTATGGTGAGAAAACAGATGTGGTCATTGAATGCTTTCAATGTATGGATGTGTTTCGAAACAACACAAGGAGAAAAGGATGACATATTTTGGGGTGAACTATCTCTTTAAAATAATGTTGAATCAAGACTTCTTATTATAGATTCAGAAATATTCCATGTGAACACACACACACACACACACAGACACTTCTTTCCAGGTCACTAACAGAGGCCGATCACGGCAGACTGTGTTGCTGTGCACAGTCCTAAAAGTGACGTGAATTTGCTCTGAGATAAAAGACAGCGTGGTTGATGTGCTTGAAATAAAGACCTCAGCATTTGTTTGAGTTGCCTGACATCAACCTAGTATTTTCACCAACAAAAAAAGTTTTTTAGTCAATTATTTTGTATTGCGGTAGCGTGACAGTTGGAAATATCAGTTTACATTTCCAAACATTATTTTGTCATTAATTGTAATAATGCATTGAGATTATTGTCTGCACAAGGAGTCTGACAACAGCCAGTGCTCCACACAGAGATCTGCTCTGATCATCATCCAGTCAACAGAACAAAATGCTGTAAAATGAGGATGCTCTCAAAAAATAATGAACTCATGCTCCTTGTGACAGCCCCTCCTTCGCCAAGGAAGTACCTCCTGACTCAGAGACGGGCACCCCTGTCCAGACCTCTGGAAACTCCATGTCTGGCCCCTGGATGGGACGCAGAGGTTCTAGGTGACCTACCCCAAGGGGTGGTTAAAACCATATCTTCACCTAGAGCGCCATCCACGAGAGCTGCCTATGCTTTGAAGTGGAACCTGTTCGTCGAGTGGTGTTCCTCTCAACGAGAGGATCCTCTGAGATGCCAGAGTCATGCTTTTATTCCTGCAGCAAGGGTTGGAGCGCCCTTAAAGTCTATGTGGCTGCTATCTTTGCAAACCATGACCCCGTAGATGGCAGGTCCATTGGAAAGCATGACCTGGTCATCAGGTTCCTTCCTTGTACCCTCTTGGGACCTGTCTCTAGTGCTCAGAACACTGCAGCGTTTTGAGCCTTTGCCAGCAGTCGAGCTAAAGTTTCTATCAATGAAAAGTTTGCTCCTGCTTGCACTGGCCTCCATCAAGAGGGTAGGGGACCCGCAAGCATTTTCAGTAGATGAATCGTGCCTTGAGTTTGGGTCCACGGATTCCCAGGTAACACTGAGGCCATGGCCCAGCTACGTGCCCAAGGTTCCCACTACGCCATTTAGAGATCAAGTGGTGAGCTTTCAAGCGCTGCCCTCGGAGGAGGCAGACCCAGCCCTAGCTTTGCTCTGTCCCGTCCAAGCACTAAGATGCTACGTTGACCGGACAAAGCTTCAGGATCTCAGACCAGCTCTTTGTCTGTCATGGAGGCCGGCAGAAGGGGAATGCCATCTCCAAGCAGAGGAAGGGAACGGAGACGTTACGTCCCGTCGCCAATGGTGCTGTACCACTGTTGAGCGGCTGGGTCACCGGCATTCATTTAATTACATATTCCTGGTTCCCATTAAGGATTAAATTTAAAAGTAAGTGTTTGGTAGAACTTAATTCATTTGTAAAAAGTGTTCAAAATATGAAATCTGTATGCATAAAATGCTACTAAAACAAATCACAACATAATAAGACATGTCAAATGAATCTGCTTCTGTTAATTACAAATTAGCAACTGAATGTTAAGCATAACTTTTACTCTATGTCATGATGATATGTCGGCAGATATTGGCTGCAAGAAATAAAACTGCAGCGTAATTTGCATAACAAACCGCTTACTGAATTAAACATTATACACACTGTAAACAGAGGAAATTTCTATCTGGTTTAAACTATAAAAAATAGTTTTGTGGGTATAAATTAATATATTAAGGTGATTCAAGGGAATTAAACAATATCTTTAACTTCAATAAAACCAGTCATTTTACATGTTGCCATTTCTTTCTAATACAGGCAGAATCATCCAAAATGCCAACATAACAAAAATCAGACTTTTTCATTTTATGATCCTCCAAAAGAATTTGACCCCTCCTCCCCCCAAACACTACTATCTCCTCTTCAGCCCCGCCCCCGTTTGCTATTGGTCAGACAAACAAGTAGCTCCACCCCTAACATTTGCTATAGAGTGTAATAGCGCCCAGCTTTTTCACAGCACTGTTTCCGGGAATTATTTTTTCCAACATTTTTTCCCATAGGGATGTTATGTGTCATCAACCATGAACCAAATCAACCAATTACAAAGAGAATCACAACATTACAAACTTTGATTTTAAGCAAAAAGTACATGAAAATAAGTAAAAAAGACAAAGGTACAAGGTACTTCAGAGCTTTAACAAGGGAAGAAACTACAATCCCATGAAGCACTAAGTGACATTAATTTTAATCGATAAACATAAAACTGTTAAGTCAGAATTGTTGGTTCATGACAAAATATGCATATATACCTAAATTTGTAAATATTCTGATAATAGGAAATGGGCAGAGCTAAAGAACTCTTTTGCCATGCATTGTTCCCTGACCACAATTGGTGGGATTTTCAATACAGCATCATGGGTAATGGAGTTTTTTTTTTTACTACAAACTCAAATATTAAACATGATTATTTAGAAAATGTTGAATTAAGGCGTCTTTAAAAGTTTTATCAGTCATCGCTAAAAATCAATTTCCCTATGGAGAAAATGAATGGAATTTTCAAGGTTGTGTCCTATTGGTTGAGCCAGCAGTTGATGTCAGGCAACTCAAACAAATATTTTGACAGCACCGCACAGCCTCAGCATTGCCCTTTTTGTGGAAATCAACCTACTATTGGCTTACTTTAACTACTATTTTAACAGCTGAAAAAAAAAATGAACACTCATGTTCACTTTTAAAGACTCATGTGCTATCCCTACATAACTTTTCTAAACACAAGCAAAAGAATAAAAAACAAAACAAAAATCAATTACCGCCTGCGTTTCTGCACAATGTCAATCGGACAGTTGACAGCACACGGGGAGCCGCAAAGATTGACGTTCCGAACTTTAAAGGTGCGCTCGCTGGGTGGAAGAAAGACACAACCGGTTGGCAAACTCATATTTCCCTCCGTGTCTCTCACTTCTTTGCCGTTTCCCTCCAGAAATCAGCTGTTCCTCTCATGTAGTCTGAAACACATGTTCCCCACCACTGAGTTACTGAGCAATGAACACACGGAGCCATGCTGACATGAGCGAGGTCCCCCAGTCATCTCGCATTTGCCTAGTCGTCATCCTTAAGTTTAGAATCCTTTTAGTCCTCATAAAAAGTATTTGTAATAGTCTGTTTGTCTTCTGTAAAATACAAAGATAATTCACAAACAAACAAACTTCCAAAGTCACCAAGCGCCAGTCTCTCTCTTCCGGCAGCTCAGACAGCTGAACTCGTATACATGAGTTTACACCAGCATGCTGGCCTCATATGGGTGTGTGTGTGTGTGTGTGTTTGTGGGACTGGCAGCTGAACAGTGAGTCACAGCCCAAGGAGAAGGCGGAACCACCAGATGACTGACTCGATATTAACTCTTTACTGGAGCGAGCCGTAAGCCAAGAGCAGTACATCCCTTTATACTTGCCTCAAACTCGAAAAGTACAAATGTCACGGCATTAGATTGCAAAATATCAAAGGGACATAAACAGCACACGCTTACTTCTACTGAAAAAGTAGTACTGCATGCTAATTGCAACTATATAAAAAGTATTATAGTTTACATTTAGATTAATTTAGCGCTGGGCAATGAATAATCTCATTCAAAATAAGTTTTTGTTTATAAAATTTATGAGTGTACTGTGTATATTTATTATGGATATGTAAACACAAACACATGCATGAACAGTATATATTTAAGAAAAATGTAATTTTATATATTAAATATAAATATAATATAATTTTAAATTATATGAATATAAATATGCGCATGTAAATACACAGATATATAAAATATATACAGTATGTGTGTGTCTTTTATACATAATGAATAAGCATAACACACATAGATTATATAACAAAAACATTTATTTTGGATGCAATTAATTGCGATTAATCGGTGCCCAGCATTATATTAAATGCAATTATTTTTAAATGCTTTGTGACCCACTTAAGTAGGACTTAACTTTAAATGTAATATTGAATAACACACTACAGTTTAAATTCTAATCAGATACTTCACATGTGCTTCAATATGTATTTTATATATATATATATATATATATAAATACACTTTGCAGTTAGTGCACTTTTACTCATGGGATTATATTAAGTTTGTTATTCTTTTAAGACAAAATGTAACGCATATTTTAAAGTTAGAAGGACAACATTCCAAAGTGCAACATTCCAGGTTAATTGGCACCTTTGTGATTTTAAATGGTAAAAAGGCATCATTTTCTGTAGTATTTAAACTGGAGAATGTTATTCATAGCTGAACCGTCTGTGGCAGCGTCTCATCTCTCTGATTTAACTTCCCACAGGACTGAATCTGATCTCTGCTCAAATCAAGGTAAATATTTGCTCATGGGGGTTTGAGCAGCGGCCCTTCACATACAGCCAATGTCATACACACACTGTCTGCACTGTGAAATCTATTACAAGAAACGCTTCCAGTCTGCCACAATGAAGTGGATGCCATTGCTGACGTAAAATATCTTGTTCAGAGAGGTTCATTGTTATGTATTCAAAATATGACATGGATGTTTAGCATGTTGCTTTGCTGTATTTGTATTTTAGGGAACTGGGAAGTGCAGTTTGTATTTGGTTGCAAAGGTTCTCTTACTACGTTTTATGTACTTTTCTACAGCATTTTGGTTGTTAGCAGTGTTTTTATCAAATTATAACATTTAGTAATATTGTTTTTCCTCTTTTTATAATTTATTGAGAGTTTACATTTTTATTTGACATTAATTAATTAATTAAAATTAAAATTGTATTTGTCACATTCACATACATACACAGCATGACATGAAGTGAAATGCATTGCACAACTGCCCAACAAATTGACACATTAAGAAAACACTTAAGTGAACAGTAAATAGAAATAGAATAGAAAAATATGTACAGTAAATAAATATACTATAAAAAAGTAAGAAATAGAAATAGAATGTGACTATAAATAAAAAAGAAAATAGAAATAGAAATAGAATAGAATATGGCTATACAACTATATGAAATATATACACGCACAATAAGAGTGTGTGTCCGTGTGCTGTCAGGTGTAAGTGTATAAGGTGATAAAGAGGTATACTGAAGACAAATAGTATGTAAATTCCACTCATTTATCCCCACATAGCCTTCTCCCAACTGTGAATGTCAGGTAGTGCAAATTGAAAAGTCCAAGTTGTGCGGAGGTCTGAAATTGAGTATTGATTATATCAATTAAATTTTTTTACAATTTTTTTTCTTTAGATATTTCCCTTTTTAATTTGAGCTGTATTAGTACTTTAGTACTTATTATTTTACTTTGGTTAATTAGCAAGTCATCATTGTAGTTTAACAGTTTTTCATTAAAGTTCTTTCATTTGAAGCACTTTGTATTATATTTTACATTATTTTATTTTTCAATTTTTTTTAACAAAAATAATTTTTAATAGTTCTAGTTTTTGTAATTTCAGTACTTCAGATTATTTATTTCAGTTAGATGCCAAGTCAACTTTTAATTTTTTATTGTTTTAACTTTAATTTGATGTATTTTACCCTAAAAAATAATGTTTGTATTTTGTCTTTTTTTTAATTATTTAACTTTTTATGTTTAAGTACTTAGGTATTTACCCTTTTTTTATTTTAGCTTTATTTCAAATTAAAGAAATATTTTTTAAAAGTCAACACCAACAACACTGGTTGCCAGGGAATTTCTATGGTTGTTAGGGTGTTCTGGGTGATTGCTTTTACTGCCTGGTCACCAAATATACACATATGCCTTCAGTCCCACTTCCAATAGAAAGTTCCATGCACAATTTATTTGTATTTTTTTATTCAAATAATCAACTAAGCATATTTATAAAAAAAATGCAATATATTATTTAAAAAGTTAATTTGCTTATTAAAAAAACAATAGCTCACCTCTCTTTTTCACAATTTCAGAGCACCAACTGTGATGTATTCTAGATATTTCTTTTGAATTTTTATTTTCTCAGATTAAACAAAAGCATCCTTTGAAAGAAAAATAAACCTCTGGCGAGACTGCAGATCCAATCCAATCACACACACACACACACAAACCCCTCAAAGAGATTTGGATCAGACAGACACTTACATTTATGATGGCTGGAAAGCAAATCTTGTTTATTGAAATCTAAACATTTTAGATATTCCTGTATGAATAGTGTGAAACTGTGAATAGGATCAACGGTACTATGAGACACAGAGACACAGAGCTATGTAAACACACACACACACACACACACACACACACACGCACAGTTTATCTTTCCACATGCAATAAATTCCCAAAAGACTGCTCTTTCTCCTCTCTCTCTTTCTGTGTGTGTATGTGTGTGTGTGTTACAGCGTCTTTGCTTGCTATTATTTATGGGCTGATGATAGCTGAAACTCTCAAACCAAACTACAGTGTCACGTCCAGAGACTTGACACAAAGCAAATATTCAGCATTCAGCCAGAAGGGGGCAGCTACACATTGAGAACTGCTAGGAGAAATATTTCCACCAGCTCACCTGAGAAACCTGCGCACAGAGCTTTACCAGAAATGAGATGTTCACTGCCATGTTAGACAATAAATCAGGATAAAAAGAAAAACAAGAGCATTCTGCAGGGGGTTATTTCTTTTTGTATATGTCGTTCATTCAATGACCCAATGACCAAATTCACAGATTTAAGTACCCTCAGAAACCACACACCCGCTACTTTGGCATAATTAGAAACTGAAAGGAAGTCTATAGTACTCAATTAAATCAATACAGGATCACAATTTCTGCTGTTCTGCTGTGTGATATTTGTCCACTGGTTATTTACCAGGAAAGCCTTTCATTTTTTAAGGTGACATTTGCATTATCTTGCATTGGTAACAAGCCTCCACAAATTTTCATGGTTGCAGCTGTCAGATTTCCAGCAACCCTTTTTTTTTTTTTTTTAAATCCATACATTTTCTCTCCAAGGGTTTACTAAATCTTCCCAACCTGGCAACCATGCACACATGCATTCCATCATAAACAAAACACTACTTTGGTTAGTGACTGAATATCCAGTGAGACACCAAGGTTTCAGACACAGTCTGTGTATAACTTGAAGTGACCCAAGTTCAATCATTTCAGCACCTTCACATTATTCGGTGATATATGCAAATTCCTGCATTAGAAATAGAAAAAAAACAAAAACAAAACAAAAACGAGTGTCACATGGCCAAGACCTCTGACTGCAGTATAAAGTCTGGCCCATTTTTTGCAGCCGATTTTGGCCAAGAACCACCCACTTAGATAGGAAAAAGCGCACTGATTGAGAAAACCATTTTTTAGTTCCTCCGAAACATTAGATGCTCAAGAAATAGACTAGCTAGATAAAATGCATTAAAATAAATGCAATGCACTGTTTTTCAAAACTTCAGAACAAACCAAAGTAGATTTAGGACTTAAGAGGAAGAATGAGAAGAATTTATATCCATTTCCAAGCAATAAACATGGATCACTTCAGATATGAAGTATATGATACATAAGTGGTTGGAACCAATATCAGCAGGGTTGCCAGGTTTTCTCAGCAAAGCCTTCCCCCCCAAAAAAAAACTAGCCCCAATTGCTTTTCAGGGGGGGAATTCCAGACAAAAAATTGCATTCCAGTGGGGTAAAATGCATGTTTTCCTGATGAAAGTCGCATACCAGGGGCTAAATATCACATTATTGGGGTCGCTTCAACCCGCTGACATGAAAAACATCCTGCCAAAAGAGGGTCAAAGTAGCCCAATTCCGCTGACTTGGCAACACTGAATCCCAGTCAAATTCAGTCCTCTGTACCGATTTCAGAACAATAGCAACAACTACCTTTCTTTTTACTATTTGTCAAAAATTTAAATAGAATAAATTAATAATGAATGCTATTAATAATAAGTAAATCACCATTAGCTTGTGGTCTTCAAATATTGTTAAACTATGTAAGCACTGCATTTAATATCAAGTAAAAATAACAGAATAATAAAGAAACATATTACAATGTTTATTATAATAACACTGCAAGGCTTAATGCTCACATCTATTTTTTCCTTTGCTATGGTTATCACAATTTCAGATCCACTGTCGCATTTAATATGACTGTCACTCCTGAAACTCCAGTGTGTACATAGCAGCATGAAACATAAAACTTGTATTCAAATTAAACCGAAGCCAAGCAAAGAGTGCTCCCTTTATAACCAAATCAGCTCATCCACAGCGCACGCTCACCGGGCCGATTGAAAACCCCCATTATAATAAAACAACATTCACCGATTCTTTCCATTATTCACTAAACCAGCAGCATTATTAAAACATGGTGTCCTCAAACACAGGCGGCGTTCACGTGCGCAGTGACGTCTGCACATCTGGAAGAAATTGAAGTTCACAGAGGAGTTTAGAATCACACCGACCCTAAAAATAACTCAGCGCTCTGCTGTAGTTTAACTGGCCAAAGTCACATGATACCGACTCCTATTACACAGCTTTTATCATCTTAAAGCAGTCTAGGCTAAAGAGTGTTAATGTGATCAATAAAGATTACAATAAACAATATTTACAGTATGTAGTAGTAGCTTTTGTTTACATGTGTCCATCACACATAGAACATGTAGCCCAAATTTGCATTGGTTTTGCACTGCACAGGACAACAGACTCACCAACCCCTTATCAAGGTATACCTCAAATTATATTTCAAATTAGCATAGCCTTTTCAGAAATAACTAAAGTGGATACTTATTGGCATATTATATTGCACATACAGCTTTAGAAACAAGTCAGCGGAGTAAAACACAAATTCCTCTTTTGTTGTTCGGTTTTAATTATTGATTTGAATGATTAATTGTTTGTAGTAATATTTATTACAGTAATTGTACAACTAGCACACACACAGGAAAATAAGGGTTTAAAATTGTATGTTTTTGGGTACGACAACTTGTCCCTGGAGCAGCACAGGTACATATTAGTACCTTAACACGTACCCTTAAGGTACTAATATGTACCTGTTAGGGGTAAAAAAAAAGGTACAAATATTTCATTTTAAGGGTACTGCTCCAGGGACAAGTTGTTTACCCCAAAAGGTACAATTTTAAACCCTTATTTGTCTGTGTGTATATACAATACATAAGATAATACATACTTACATTATACAAAGTTTTATCCTCATCAATTTCGTGCCTATATTAGATCATATAGATCACCCATAAAAGTATATTCTTTCATCATTTATTCACCCTCAAGTGGATCTAAACCTGCATGCTATGGAAAAAAATAATAATACGGAGGTCGATGGGGAAACAGAAACTGTTTAGTTCCCACCACATCTGCTTTTGTGAAACTCATTCAGGTTTGAGGATGACAGATTTGTCATTTTTGGGTGAGCACAGCTTTTGACACACGGTTTGATCTGAACATGAGACATCCAAAGCGGAAAGTCTATGCAGCAGTTTGAGCTGCTAAGACTGTTCATCTCCTGTGAGGTGTGCCAAAGTAATAAATCTGAACTGCACTCAACGGAAGAACAGCCCTGCAGCGACAGACCACTCTTAGTTATTCCATTCACACTGTAGTCGACGGACTTCAGCAATCCAAATAACTTAAGTCTGTACTTAACTTCATCTGTACCAATACAAATTGTAACCCATGCAATGTTCAACTTCAACAAACAGTCATTAAAATATTAATAGACCGTCTTAATAATGGTCTATTTTGATGCTCCCTAAACAGACATTCTACTGACTAGTGACTTTGCAACGTTACTTACTTCTATTCATAGTTACTTATAAAGTGTTACCATAGGGATCAATAAAAATGTTTTTCTGTCATAATGCACAATAGATGACAAAACTTACCCAATGCATGAGTGTCGTCTCCGAGCTGAGCCACAATTAAAGAGTGAATTCCTCCTGTGGATTCGAGAATCCTTGTGCGTCATTATAAAAATCTGTGGAAACTACTTTAAGTCTTTTACCGGCGCTTTGCAAAAAGAAACAACCCCATATTTTAAAATTTAACCGAGTAAGCAGACAGGTGAGGACCTCATGAGCTTGAGTGACACCTCAGAAGATGTCTTGGCTACATTTCTAGGACTTCATCCTTAGGGTCTGCTAAAGAAGAATGTAGACTGTGTAGACCATCCTCCAAAGCTGATGTTTCCTATTCAGCATGTCAGATAAGTATCATCCAAAACTCCATTTACTTCCTAAAGCTTGCTTTCATAATTCAGTTATAAAAATGGACAAGTCTATTATGTCTCTCTCTTGTGAGCAGTAAAAGGAAAAGGAAAACAGCGGTGTACCAGCCTGTAAACTTATCATTGGACTCCCTAAGGACGCAGTTTAGAGGTTCAAGGTCCTGCTAAGTTTCCATATTAGTGGCTAAATGTTGGATAGGCGGGAAGAAGTGAGAGAAGAGAAAAGAATGAGAGAGGGGGAGGTACAGCACATTGAGCCTGGAGGGTGGTGTGTGGTCACACGCTGCAGTGCTTCATATTCATGTGTGTTGTGAATAGTCTGCTATGGGTGGCTCCTATTGCCCCGCCAAACACCATCAGAGTGAGACATGAACACACACACACACACACACACAGCAAGCGATAACAGCATACTCTCACAGCGGGTGCTGTTCTGACATGCATGTGTTATTATCTCCATACTTAATTTTCATTGCACACTTATGTGCTCCGTTGAGCAAGAGAATGACTTCATCTACTGTAAACTTGCTGTAGAACTTATGTCCAATCGGAACTTTACTTACACTACTGTGTCAAAATGTCCATCTTGAACTTTTTATTCACTCTTAAGGTGTATGACTTTCTTCTTTCAGAGAAAAAAAATCATATTCAGTAGTCTAATAGAAGTCCAATAAAGTGCATCCATCTATCATATCTATCATTTAGTACTTTTTATTTGTGACTGGTTATGAATATTTGTATTACAAAAATTGCCCTCTGGTCTGAATTTCAGTTCAGTATTGTATCTAATCAGAAGTTTATATGCAGTGTATCTGACTTATTTTAGTAGGCTACTGTGCTTGAATGTTCATTTGGTATGGAACAGAACATGATACTGAGGTACCCAGGTTAAAAAACTAAACTTCCATAAAATACTCTATTGTCATGCACTAATTTTATACTTAACATACTAAAAATGATACTTCTCAAGATGAACCTAAGATCAACTAAGTGTACTTAACAGTTTTTTTTTTTTTGGGGCAACATAAAATTCACTTTTAACATACTTTCTCTGTATTTAAAAATATATTTAGTCACAACTAAATAATTTTTGTAAAAGATAAGTTCACGTGTACTACAAATGGTAACTAAATACATTTTTTAATGATTACAAGATGGCGACAGCCAGCTCCACCCACTTTGGGATTCAAAAACGCTCTTGTGACATCATAGACACTACGTCCATGTTTTTTACAGCCTATGGCGAAAACAGAGCAACTATAAATTATTGTATATATATATATAAAAACTTTTTTTTAAACCTGTGTACTGATAATGGTGATTTGCAAAACAAATACAAATAAAAATGCAGTTTTTCCTGAGTTAAGCACAAACATTTTTAACTAAACTGGAAAACTTGCTTTTCACTTTGCCTTGATATAAACAAAATATAACATTAATCAAACTAACCAAAACTAGCTGTGCATTGAGTGGTTTGAACAGTATTCAATATTCAGTAACTAACCCTAATTCTAGTACTGTGTCAAAATTATTTTTTATTTCTGTATCCAATCAGAACCAGTCCAGTATGAAGCTCCATTCCTACTGTTTGCCTTCACTTTTCATCAGTCATGTCTGATTCTGGCAATCAGTTTTGTTATCATCACAGTTATGTATCATCAAGCATGCAGTGATTCTTGTAGGAACATGACTCCACCGCCTGGATCAGAGCCAGTCTGGCCTACATCTGCCTACTTCTCTGATCTGGAAGTTTCAGATTTCCTCTTTCTCACAGAGACGGGAATGTACAGATTGTTTTGAATGTGTCATGAAATGAAGCTAAAAGATAACTGGAATTCACACAGTGAAGATGCTGGAGCTTTTAAGGTCTTGCTGACATAAAAGACAGTCTGGCTCAGAGAAACCAATCTCAATCAGTCCTGATATCAGCTAATGATCTAGGCCTCTGCCTCTGTCCATTCCTCTAAGTAGTGGTTAAGAATCAACGACATGTATCAAAAAAATGCAAGCAATCAAATAGTTTTAGAGGAGTTGCATGGAAATGCACATACTTCAGACATCAGACTGTGTAACATATCTCCGTTTTAACCGCCATTCACAATTTGAAAGTCCATTCTCCTTAGCTGGTTATGACCTTTAAGTGGAAAATAGCTTGACGTCAGAATCCAGAAAGAATTTGTGCACTCAGTTTCAGCGGATTGGGGCAACGGAAATGTTTACATGAAAGTCAGAGTCATTTGCACAGCTCACTCACTCTAACAGTGTGACTCTTTCCATGCATGTTTTGCCTGATGAAATAATCAGCAAAAAAAATAACAAAAAACACACTCTGTTTTTGAGTGTTTGAGAAGCACTCTGGAAAGGAGTAAAAGGGTGCAAGACACAGCACCTGAGGGTAGAGAAGATCTGAACCTGAAACCAACAAAAGAGTCCTTTCAAAGCCTCCATGCAGCTGCTCTCTTCAAAACTTCTCTTCTGGCATATTATCATTTAAACCCTGGTTAACCCCCAGAAAACGGCCGACTCTTTAGTCTGGAGGACTCCGCGTGATCTGCAGAGGTGGATGATGCATATCAAATCAAACCAGCAGCATAAAGAAATATCATACCTGGAACACAGAGACGGACGGGTCTCTCGTGAGTAGTGCTAATTCAAGGTGCTAGAAGATGTTAAAATAATAAGAAACTCTGGATTACTATCAGTTATTAAATGATTTTTAGATTTTTATGATCTTAGAGTTATTATTATTGTTTACTGATATTGGTTAATATATTTGTACATAATAATGTGAGTTAACATTACTAATATTTTAATATATATATATATTATAATACATTTAAATAATAATTATAAATGCATTATTGCTAAAGATGACAAATTTTACTTATTATTTTAACCTTTTATTGTAATCTTTTTTTTTAAATAGTACCAGCTATTTAGATCATATAAATATTAGCAATTTTTCATTTAGAAATTTCTACTAAATTTAACAAGCATTGACAAAGAAATGGCAAATAGCACAGTGAATATTTTCTTTTTACATTTTGAAGTAGAAAAACTGAAATGGTATACAGTATGTCCTTGTAAAACATCTTTGTTCTATTTACTACATTAAAATATATTTTTTATAGTGTAACTAGCCTGTCCACCTGAAATTAGTGACTGACAAAATAAAAGAAAGCTATTTATTTATCAGAATGTATATATATATATATTGTAGTTAGTGATTGATGATGTCTAATACTTTCAAATGACTTCTATAATAATTGATATCTTTGTAACAAAAAATTAAAATGTGTTTGAAAAGGCTGTTTGTGATGCTTCTTCATACTTATTAATAACAGCTGTTCTTTCTGGATCAACAAAATAATAATTTCTGGATGAAAATAATAATAATAATAAATAGTGAAATCAGTTTTAGCTCTTTTTATGTAATAGTAAGATACACACATGCACTTCAGAGATTATCTTGATCACATCCTCATTATAATCATCTTCAGTATCAGCTTCATAACAGCTGGCGTTTAACACAATATCCACACACCACCATCTGTACACCATTAACTGTAAATCTATGATTTTACAGCTCTCAGATCAGCACAAACACAGCTGTTCTCACTGAATCTCACCAGCAGATGGAGCTCGCAGAGGCCTTCACCGAAACCCAGTGAACTGCCTACAAAGACAGCATGTTAAAGGAACAGTGAAATGAAAATAAAAATGTAATTTCACTGACATTAGCTTCCCATCAGCTTCATTAAATAAAGGCTTTGTTTATAATGTGGAGGATGTTTTAAGCTATGAAACCTGCAGGATGTTAATGATGGTACAAAGACCTCTTATTTGCCAAAAGATCAAGGCAAATTTGATTTCTCACATCATGACTATTTTAACACAATAGCATATATTTTGAAGGATGCTGGTATCCAAACAGCTTAGAAATTTGAAGGCAGCATTCAAACATAATTAAAAGTATAAGTTGTTATTACTACAATTTAAACTATCCTCTATTTGTCTATATTTGTGTGTGCTGTAATATAGATCATAATATTGATCCATTAGGTTGAGGTTTTTCACCATAAATAAATAGAAATTGAAATTTCTAGTGCAAAATTAAATGTTTTAAAATTGCATGTTTAAATGGATCTTGTTCTGTTTTGGAATTGTTGTTAATATAAGTCATACATTTTATGAAGCTTGCACTATGGGTACAACAGCTAGTCACTGGCAGTCATTCATAAAAACAAATCATAGTTTTACTACACAAATTACCATGATTACCACTACAGTAGTCATGTTTTATCATGTTTAAACAAAAACATCTAATAAAAGCAATATTAAATGTTAATTTCCATGGACCAATTTCATGCCCAATATTCTGCTTTAAACTGATGGAAGGACTATAAAATATAATCTATAAACTTTCAGAGAATTAAGTTTTTTTAAATATTTTGTTTTGGGGAGTCGCAAATAACAGGTTGACATGCATGCAATGTCAAAAAAACACTTACATTTTTTATAATATGCATATGTTTTTACCTTATTTGTTCAATGACTCCCAAACAATTCATTTTTCCAAACATTGATTGGTCGATTTCATTTAAAACAGTGTTTGTGAGCTTTTAATGCACCAAAAGCGGCATTTTCATTCAGACCAACACAAAAAGACCCACAAATGGGCGGGCAATATGCTAATGTTTCAACATTGGTACTCCTTTTAACGAGTCTTTCTTCTGAGAGACAATAACTGTATACATGGTACACTTTCAGATTCAAAACTTTCAAGGATGTTTTTATTCACTTAGAGCTGTGTTACACACTGCATGAAAGGTCATTTTCAAAAATTCATAATAGGGGCACTTTAACAAAACTTTGGGACCACACAGCCACGCCCCTAGCAAACACCTACAACACCTCATCATTGTGGAGGTCAGTGTTGCCAGATCGTTTGGATGATTTCCAGCCCAAAAGCTCACAAATTTTAACTATCAAAATAATGTGATCAAATGTAAATCAAGATTCATAAGAGACTGTAAAATTCCAGTTCTTATTTAGGTCACACACAAGCCTCCCGAGTCCTTAAAGGACATAACAAAGGACTTTTCCCATCATAGCCCACCTGAAAATGTTCCGTTCAAGGCCATCACCGTAGAAACATGCTTGTTTTGCCCAGCATTTAATTCACACAGTCTAACAATATACTGTACACATGCGCCTAGTCACAGACACTCCTGCCTCGCCTCTGCTAAAGAGACCTGTGAACATTTATATGTAGATATTTATACTTTTTCTCACTCTGCTGTATTTTCCGACGGGAAAGAGAAGCTGATGATTTGTGCTTTGGGGAACAGGTGGACATTGCTTCTGTCATGGAGAAGTCCGGCTGGACCATTTGTTTTTGTACCATCAAGCCATCTGCTATCATCGTGAGACACTGCGTTTGTCCCATCCCCCTTTGGATAAATCTGGATTCTGTCCCAGTGTGTTACTGATGACATGGTGACCCTGACCAAGCAAATGCTGTAAAAGCTTTCAACAGCATTTCAATTAGAAGCCAGATATGAGAAGAAAAGCCACATCTCCAGAAGCGGCATAGGCCTTATACAGTACGCGTGTGTCATGTGACAACTCGCATAATCTCATCCTTACTAATAATCATTTACAGCCAAAATGAATCTGCCAAACTGTAGAAAAAACACAGACCCAGATCAAAAGAGGGACGACGTTAATAATTTGAACTTGTGCTCCATCAGTTTACCCCCTAGTGCCAGTGTATTATGTGAAATGATATTTAAAAGCACTGCCCTGTGTTGTGTAATATGTTACAAATGAATGTAATACATAGTAGTGTAACTTCCAGTTACTTTATTGCTTTTTTCTAATTTGTTGCTTATTAAAAAAATTTCAATAAAGGGATCTAAAGATGGTCATGCATCAATACTGTATGTGGTTTATAAACAACTAAACAGACAATAGTCATGCTAATAAGCAACTAGTTAATAGCCAGGCCTGGTCCCTAGACTTAGGTGTTGCTGGATTTAATTTAGTAAAAAATTTGTATTATTAAGTCTTACACTATTTTACAGTTTATAATGTTACTATAAACATTAGTGTTTTTTTCCTAATAACAGTGCTACCTAATCAGAATGAAGGTTTATTGTAAAATCAAAATGGCAGGTATTGAGTTTGCAGGCATGAATATATACAGCACTATTTCTACAGAGGATGAAATATTGAGTAATTTAGTAAATTCCTCTCAGGTAATCAAAAACACATTTCTGGAGAAAATCATTGTTCTGTTCTTCCTTTGGGAGATGAAGCCCATTCAGTGCACTACTGCCTTGAAAGAAAAAAAAACAAAATGGATCTAACCATGAAAGAGAGAGAGGTGGTCAGCCCAGATGAACAACAACAAAAGGACAAAAGTACATCAGAGTCTCTATTCTGAGAAACAGCAGTCTCGTCGGGTTCAGCAAAGAGGAGACTCTGGGACACTCTTGGCTTTTCAAGGCATAGGGCAGAATGGATGAAATACACTGGCTGGTAAACATGAATTAATTAATGAATCAAGTGTACCATTGTCCTTAATACAGTTTTAAATTAGTTTAATCTTAAATTAGATTATGCTAAAATGTATGCCCATAATTGTGATAAGCTCTGGACATTTTTACTTGACTTGGATTAATTTAACAGTCTATCACACTCTCTTCACTAGCTTCATTTGAGGAAAACAACAGTCAAATACACACGGAAACTGAAAGTAAAACTGAAAAACATTCCAGACAACCCATCAAAATAAAAGTCTGATTTAACTTGAAGAAATTATGACAGAAATGTATTGCTATTTTAAACTAATATGTAATACAGTACTGTGCAAAAGTCTTAGGCCACTAGTATTTTCACCAACAAAAAATGGTTTTAAGTGGGTTATTTTTGTTTTGCGGTAGCGTGTCAGTTGGAAATATTAGTTTATATTTCCAAACATTATTTTCGTCATGCAGTGAGATTATTGTCTGCTCAAGGAGTCTAACAACAGTCAGTGCTCCACACATAGATCTGATCTGATCATCATCATCCAGTCTGTCTGGAATCACATGAAGTAACAGAACAAACTGAGACAGACTCAATCCAGAAGAACCGTGGCAACATCTCCAAGATGAAGAAAAAAACCTACCTGGAAAGCTACCTGAAAAACGTCTAGGTTACGAACGTAACCCACGTTCCCTGAAGGAGGGAACGGAGACGTTACATATGGGAACTTGCCAAAGAGACCAATTGCCTTTGAGCTTTATACAAAAGGCCAATGAATATTGGCATGCCTGATTGCATTCAAGTGCACCTCATCACTACGTGAGTATATAGAGGGCACGAATGCAGGCACCAAGCACCCTGAGGCCGCGTTACGCGAAGACGAGACAAGATATTTTCAAGTTTTGCCAGCAGAGGAGTCTGCATCTCTGTGGGTCCTCTCCGTGAGAGGAGCACCCGTCGACGAAAAGACCCCACTTCAGAGCATAAGCCTGCCTCATAGAGATAGCTCTTGCCTGAGTGATAGTATCTACCATGGCGGGAAAGAGAACGGCAAGGTCTGACGCGTCTCGCGGGTGCCATATCGTGCCATCCCCTGAGAAAGAAGGTCCTTCCTCAAGGGAATCTTCCAGGGAGGGGCTGCCGCGAGGAACATGAGGTCGGCGAACCAGGTCCGGGAGGGCCAATAAGGCGCCACCAGCAGGCTCCTCGTCCTACCTGATCGATCTTGCACAGGGCCAGTGCAAGGACGCTCACTGGGGAAAGGCGTACTTGAGCCCCGGAGGCCAGCTGTAGGTCAGTGCATCCCTGCCGAGCGATTTCTTGGGCTCGTAGAGGAAATAGAACAACAGACAATGGGCAGACTCAGGGGAGGCGAAGAGTGTCTTGGCCTCACGGGAGTGGCTCCCTATCAGCTGGACTACCTGGGGGTGGAGCCGCTATCTTCCAGGGTGGGTGGACTGCCGTGAGAGCTGATCGGCTGCTCGGTTAAGTATCCCTGGAATGTGAACAGCGTGCAGCGAATTTAGCCGCTTGTGACTCCGCAGGAGCAGATGGCGGGCGAGTTGAGACATACAGATATGCTGAAGCAGCTGGATGCCTGTTTCCCCTTAGCATACAGCACCCTAGCCCATGAAAACAACCGCCGGTTGATCACAAACACCAGTCCGGAGTGCGCCACGGTGCAATGCCCATCTCGGGACCCGATCGTATAACCAACACTGAAGCAGTTTCATATCAAGCAAGCCCAGCAGCGTGATCGCGACTGCAGCTGCCATATGCCCCAGGAGCGTCTAAAAAGTTTGAGGAACCGCAATTCTGTGCCTGAGCATATCTAGGCAGTTCAGTGCAGCCTGTGCGCTCTTGCTGGTGAAGTGAAGCGGGCAGTCGTTTCGACTGAGTCCGGCTCCATACCAAGATAAGAGATCCTTTCCGGGGAGAGTTTGCTCTTGTCTCGGTCAACCTGAAGACCCAGATGCCTGAAGTGCCGTAGCACCATGTCCCTGTGCTTGCACAACAGATCCGTGAGAGAGCTAGACAGCTGGGGATGCGGGTGCCCCTCCGCCTGCGTGGGGAGAGAGCACCCTCCGCGACCTTCGTGAAGATGCAGGGTAAGACTTTGTACTGATATGTTCGACCCTCGAAGGCAAACCGAGAAGGGGTCTGCGCCGAGGCGAAATCGAGGCATGGAAGTACGCGTCCTTCAGGTTGATTGCTGCGGACCCATCCTGGCTCTGGATGCATGTTAGTATGCGCTTTGGAGTAAGCACTTTGAACGGCAGCCTCTCTTTGGGAGGGGACCGAACCAAGGCTTTCAAAACCAGGACGGGTCTCAACCCACCGCTCTTTCTGGGCACGATGAAGTAAGGATTGTAAAAGCCTGACCTAATCTCGACTGGAGGGGCAGGCTAGACTGTGTCCTTCGCCAGTAGGACAGCAACCTCCGCTGTTCGAGCGGCCGCGGTACCTGGGCGAGCGCCTGATTCATTCAAAGATGTAAGAATAGAAATCATATTTCTTCCTTCTAAACGGCAGTTCTTCTCCAGGAAGGTAAAGCGATGGGGATTCTCGTGGAGACCCCCAGGGACACCTCCTGACCCCCACCCACGTCAAGACAGTAAAACAATTCACTTCCCCAATCTAGATAAGAAATCTAAGGGGAGAAACATCTGCTCTCTGTACCCACATAACCAAAGAAGCCCCCTGG